>VYZW01030837.1:23097-38390 GCA_013401315.1 Balaeniceps rex | reverse complement strand
CTCCCCTTCCCATGGTATTAGGCGACATGCTGTTTCATACGTCTCAAGCCTGTATGCCCTGTGGGCTGTGAAAGATGGAGACTCAAGCAGAATTCAGAGAGAGGTCCTTGATGGAAGTTATCAAATGAATTGGGACCATTGGCTGTCTGCTCTTTTTTCTGGTTGGTGAGCTTTCTCTGGTCCAAAGGAGTTTTTATATGTGGTTTTCAACTAACAGCTGTCTAGTATACTTCCCCCCCTCCCCAGTTTCTGCTTTAAACTCTAATCTCCATACCACCACTACTCCCCCACCCCCTGACGTCTTGGTAGAACTAGATGAAGTGAAGGAGATAATTCCTATTTTTATTATTTACATTTCCTAGATGATAATATTGGACATAGGCCTGTAGGCAAAAGGATATAGGCAAAAGAATCAAGTCAGACAAATAAAATGCTGACTAGTAATCCTCATGCATTGGTTGTTCTGATGCTTTTTTCCCCCAGTCCTACATTTTAAAACATGTTTTCCTGAAGTACTGGAAGTCTTGTTCCTCAGCTAAATTTGGAGATAAATTTACGTTGTGCCAATACCCTTTTCTGTATGAATTTAGAAGCTTTGGCAAATACTTCATATCAATGGGATATTTTATTATTATTTTGAATCATCATTCCCCAGAAAACAGAAGTATCAGCTGTATATAAAATTGTGAAGAAATTGATTTTCTGTGTTTTTATTGTCATAATGTTAAAACCTTTCGTAAAAATCATACTGCTGACAAAGACAGATTTGCATCTTTGTGTCTGTGAGCTGTTTTGATGAGAACTGTCTGACTTAACTTGCACCCTGTATGCAAATTGATTTCAGCTGATTGCTTTGAATTTGAAAGAAATTTAATTTGAAAACTGCCCTGTTCCACTCCCTGCGGTAGTAGGTGCTTCTCTACGTCATCTGTTAAGCAGTGCATAGTCAGCATATGGCTGTTCCACTGCTATTTAAACTGTTTTCTCCAGAGAAAGAGAAATTCCCTTTAGACCAGACAGACATCTGCTGACTCTCTCCTTCTAGCAAAGCAACTGAAAAGATATCTTTCCCGTGATTAAAAGAAATATGTCTGGAGGCTCTTAGTTTTTGTTCAATTAATCAAAGATTAAACACATGTGGACTCTCTAAACTGGGCTTCTTTGTGCTTCTATGCTATCAAAAGTGATTGGAGGGGAGCTGTATGCTAGAGCTGGCTTGACTGAAATTTAATATTTTACCTATATGCCTGCTATAATTCAGTTCCAAAAGTTCATAATAAAGTGGAAAAAACCACTAAAAATGATTTTTTTTTTTAATTCATTTACAACTTAAATTTTCCAATTAACAAAAGAGGCAAAAGTGTCAAATACTTTTTCTAACCAGTGTTCTAAAAAAAAAAAAAAGAAAATCTTAGGTATATCTGACTGTGCTGTGCTACATATACACAGTTACCATTTTGGTTTCTGTAACCATTTCCAGATGCAAAGGCATTCTTGGTTGCTTTTGTTCCTCAATTCCTATTAGTAAATGCCTTACTGGCAGAAACCGTTAGTGTTAAAAGTCTGGTATTCAGCTCAATGCCTTATCCTTGCTCAACAATTATACTACAGATAGAGTATTTAGTAAAAACCTGCAGGTTTTTCTCTGATGTCAAAAAAATGAATCATTTTTTTCACCCTAAAGTATACAGGATACATAGACTAAAAATGCCATAAGAATAAGATGGCAATAATTAAGCAGATTCCTTGAATACCATGCTGCTCTTAAATTTTTCATCAGACACTAGCAAGTCTCTCTCGTAGACATCTTTATCTGAAGATAATTTGTTTGGCTCCAGTTTTATTAGTGGAATTAGTTCTTTGGTGTAGTCTGTGGTGAGATTTTAAAACAGGAAAGGCTCCACTGATAGTGTGACTTGACTAAGATGTTTTATAAAACTGTGTCTTCTGGACTGCTCTTTCTAATAACTATGGTTTTGGTTTATTAACTGATCAAATTTTCTTCAAAATATATGAAAACTTCCCTACCACTTTCTGAGTAAATATAAATTAAAATACAGTGGAAAGGACTGTCCTTTCATAAACAGGCATCAAGCAGCATTTTTGGCAAGTTACTTGATATGATAGCAAAATTTCCTTGTAAAGTAAGATGTACTAGACATATATTAATAATTATTGAAGAAGCAGACAATGAAATACTCAAAACTGCCATCATGGCATTGTCTAGTAAAACAAAAATAATCAAAATCTCCTCAATATGTAGCTTTTTCACTATTAATGGGCTGAGCCAGTCCTTCGATGTTAATAAAAAGTGTAATGGTAGGCATTGCAAATTACTTCATTTTAAAATGCTAACTGAAATAATGAGGTTTTTAAAACAAAAATAGTCACAGTGTTTTCCAAAAAGGAAAAAAAAAAATCACAAAGGCCAGCTAACTTTAGTAAATATTGTCTGTGTACAGAAGAAAGAGAATTAATGCATATACTTCGGTTCTGGTATCTTAGCATTGCTTTGTGACGTTTTCTTTTGCAAGAGTACCCTGAAAAGTCCACACTCCTCTGTTTTTGTGTAGGTATTTCAAATCAAGTTTTTAAAAGCATTTAATAAATGTTCAAATGTACTCATACTTCAGACAGAAGGAGGTCTTACTATTGCTGTTCTCTATACAGAAAAACTGAGTCAGGAAGAAATTAAATCTTGGTCTCAGAGGGTCACAAAGATGTCTGTCAGCCGTGGAGAGATTGGGAACTCGCTCACCATTACATTTGTTCCTCACAAGACTGCTCTTCATCACTCTGCTTTAAGGACTATTTCAAATGTTTCATAGCTATTTTTAGCACTAATTGCAAATAACTTTGGAAGTCCTTTGAAATGTTCCAAAAATTATCCCTTTTGGGTGGTGCTGGGACAGAAATTTAGTTCTCTAACTTGTAATTTTTGATTTTTCTTCTATGGATTTATTCCTCTAGAGCCTGGATTGCTGATTCCCTATGGTTATGGGCACCTTCCCCTCCACCTCCACCCCGCCCCCTGCCAGCTGCTCATGGATCACATGAGTATATCAAGATGATTGTATATTTAACCCTCCATTGTCCAGAGAGAGAAAGGTACAAAAGAGAAATCCTAATAATATATAGGTGCTATAGAAGATGCTGGAGAGCCTGGTACGGGGACACTTGTGTTTCTGACTTCAATTCAGTGTGTTCCTGCTGGACTTGGGACTGTTCCTGCAGAAGCAGATGAGTGTCATTGATTTTTAATTTCACCCATGCTCAGGGAAAGCCTATAAAGTCAAATTCAGCCCCCTTCCTTTAATACATAGTGGATGCGAAGAGGACTTCGTGCCCAGACCAGGAATGTCAGACTATATCTCTGCTCCAGCAGTGTGACCTCCCTTTGGAGAGATTGTAAGTCCCATGCAGGAGTGGTGCTGCCTTCCCCTCCTCTGTTTGTAGGGGCTCTTGGGGCACTGGTTCACTCCCAGTCTATCCTAATTATCTAGTAGATCTAGCAAAGCTATCTCTTAAAAGCCTGTTACAAAAGGCATGTGGACCATGGAGCCTGGTACAGTTTTGTGAGTCACTGCAGCAGGAAGCGATCCCTCCTCTGGTTTAGCCCAGTTCGGGGCAGACCCTGTGAAGGACCCAGCCTGCTCCAGCTCTGCTCTGTGCTAGCTGCTCTCCATGTAGGCAACTTGGGAAGGTGGGAAAGTGCTGGAACGGTTACACTTCCATTTTTAGCCCGTCAGCCATCACCCACGTTCTTTTCTTCCTCCCATCCGCTACTTTTCACTCCCTTTTCTTTCTTTTCTGCTCTCCTGTGGGCTAAGCAAATTGTTTAGCACAGTACATGATGTGCAGTCTTGCTCTAGGCCATCATGGGAGCCAAGTACAACCGTCTTGCGGGACTGGATTCAGCCTTCAGGCTGTCAATTAGTTTTCCCTGTTCTAGAAGGAGAATCGCAACTCATGCATATTTCTGCTCTATGTCATGGAATAGATGCAGAGCTTCAAAGTTAAGAGGGTAGAAAATGGGAGCATTAATTAGGAGTCACAGTCCCTGGTTTTGCTCCTTCAGTATGCTGTCATCATTTAAATATTTTGTTACTGGAAAGAAGAAAGTAAGTTTAATCTCTTCCTGACTTCAATTATGACAAAAAAGAAACCTGATTTAAACCAGTCTTCATAGAGGATTAGATGAGCATGAGGAGAGCTTGTCCATAGAAGAGCAATGTAAACTAATGGTGAAAAACTGATTTACTTTTCTTCCAATTATCTGACTAGTTTATAGAAAGAATCGAGGAGTGACCATTTCCTCTAAACACACACACACACAACTGCTAATTTAATAGATATACGTAGAAAGAGTTACTGAAGTAGAAGTACATAGCTCAAAATGGATTTACCCAATAATCATTAGTCACAACTTGCAGGATTTGCACATAAGACAAATGTTGACGGATAAGCAAGTAGTGGTAAAACTAAGTCTGCTTTCCATATTTGAACTGAATAGCTTGGCAAGTATATATGCTTGCATTCAAATGCCACATCATACATCTAAACACAAAAGGTGTATGTTCAGAAGTTTAGCATTATGGGACCATAGTCTGTAAGGGAGTGATGCTGAAAAGGACCTAGAATCACGTTAGATAGTCTAACAATTTTTTTTTCAATTTTTGCTGGGAAATACGAGTAGGGATGTGAAGTACAGGTGAATCATCGGTGAGACCATTATTGGAATGCTGAGTCCACACACACACACACGAAAAAGGACGTCAGAGAGTTGCAATGGGCTCACAAAACAGTTGCACAAATGATTCCAAATTTGAAAAGCTTGGTATATGTGAAAATTCTGCTCAACCTAGTATAGTTTTATTAAAACAAATGTTAAGAGGTAACTTGAGGCTACAGGTCAACTCATACTATGTAGAAGTTCCAATTAGTACTATATTTACATGAAAGTAGATGCAGGGATTCTGTCTCTAAGAAGCTGTAGATATGTGTACTCCCCTGACCACAGTTACGGCACTGAAGAAAGTCTAAACAGTTTTGTGCCTACAAAGTAAATCAGTAGGTAAAACACTGCATGCAAAGTACACAGAAAAGAAATGTTTTATTCCTCATCTACCTCTGCCAGTGGGCACTCAACTGCATCAGATCTGCCAGCTGGACTTGTGTAGGAAAATGAAGTGCTCTGCCAGTGGCAGAAGGTGCCAAGCCCTCAGGGCTCCATGCCTCCTCCCTTTCCTCCCCTCATCCCCTGTTTCTGGGGTGCTCTTAAAAGTATATCTGTTTTCTGATAATGCTGTTTGTTGTACCTGCAGTTTAGTTCTCAATGAACCATCCTTTGTCGTCTTTTCTGGATTTCAGCCTTTTGATACTCTTTGGAGTGTAGAAAGGGGACTTTGGCAGCCCTGCACTGCAGGGCTTACCCTTGGGCATGGGCTCCTTAGGCAGGTGCTGCCATGGAAGGGTTCGGGGAGGGAACGCTTCTCACAGGGTCGGCTTGGAAAGGCGGGTGTGGCGCTGGCCTGGAAATAGGATCGTTACCCACGACAAACCAGGAAAGGTGGTGTTAGTGGATCTGTCCAAGCTAAGTAAAATTTTGTCCATCTGTTATTTCCAAGGACTTTTTTTTTTTTTTTTTTTTAACTATTTTGGCGGCCTCTCTGGAATTTGGTAACTTCTTCCTCTATGAAAGCCAATGGAGGATTGTTCCTGCCGGTATATGGTGTTGTCTCTAAGTTCAGCATTGTATTGCGGCTGAGACCTGAAGCACGGGAAGGTAAATTAAGAGTAATGATATCTTTATTCCTGACCTTAATAATTTGAGTTTTTGCCTTTCTCTTTAAATTATTTGGAGAAATAAAAATTACTTCCCTTGAAGGGTATTACTTTGGCTAAGATGATTTGTTGAGACATACGGCTTAGTGTGTCTAGTGCCTGATGATTATTTGTATCTGATTGTTCCTACTATAGATGTATTGGAGAGACTTCTGATTGACGAGTAGAAAGCATATCTGAAATGCATATGCATAGTGGGAATAAATAATCACAGGTAGGCTCTTCTATAAGCGTAGCAGAGTGTCAAACTTTGGAACAAGTTACGTTGCTTTTTTTAATTGCAAGGGAAACAAATCAATTGAACAGAATATTAAGGCATGTCAGTGTTCATATAGATTCAATTTTTTTAAGTAATAAACATTTTAACTTTAGATACCATACCCTGTATTTCTTGTGCTGATCTTCTAAATAAAATGTACACTAGCATCTTGTTTTAAAAATATTTGTTTAATTAAACATACATGTGTGTATTATATAGGTTTCATATATACATCTCACTTGAAATAAAAATTCTGCACAAATTTATTCAGGCATCTTGTTAAAAGCTCTATTATTTTAATACACAGAGAAACTCTACCTTAAAAAATAAAACACAAAATATATTTTCAATTACTGCATGCAATAAAGATCTTTTATGAGTCTGTGCGTTTTATTTTTGTATCTTAGATTTACTGTATCACGTATAAAGAAAGTAATATGGCTGCTATAAATAGTTACGGCAGGCTTTGCAGCTGTATTTTTTTAAGGCACTGACTGGGAAATGTTACGGATTTCACCTTCTTGAGGAAGTTCAAGGTGTGCTTGGAAACGAGAGAGCTTCTACAACAAAATCAGGAAGGAGTAGTGCTATACTGGGGCTAATTAGACGGAAAGAAGTACTCTTTATGAAAGAGGATTTTATCCAAAATACTTTGGAAAATACCATCTGAAAGCCCTCACCCTTTTTATGGATAGAAATAAATTTAGTGCTGGCAGATGTTGTGTTTTGTTATGGTAGGGAAAGGTAAGCTTTATGGTGATGGGAAGGTAATTGTTTCTTTGTGACAGCAATAAAATATAAAGTAGGATGATTTCTTTTTGTAATGCAGTAAATTTTTTTCTAAATATTGTTAAACATGCAACTTTAGTGATTATTGTTAAGATGGTCAAAATACACAAATGCCTTCTGAGCATGCTTTGCCATTTTGTTTAGAAAAATAGTAGTCACAATAATTTTGAACTAATTCACAGTAAGAGGTTCCTAGTAGAGCATTATTGTTTCTCTTGAAGCTTTGTTCTATGGTAAGGATTACTGGTGATGTGAAATAAGACTTGTTAGCCCATAAAAGTCTCTGTAATACAGTTTATAATTAGCACTGGTGATAAATATGATGGTAGCATGTGGAGGTTATAAGGGCCTTTCATTCCATTGAAGGTTAAAGAAATTTTGTTTACAAGGGATTTTTTAATTAGATTTTTTTCCATAATTATTTGATGTCTTGTGACTGGGACATCTTTTTCAGGCTTCTGTTCTCATCTAGGATTTGTACCTTGTCTTGGAAATACTCAGTTTTCTATTTATCAGTGAAACATTTCCTTATCTCTCTAGCCATTTATGTACCAGTACCAGCATCTGTGTATGTCCTGGGGAAAGCCAGCTTTATGGTGTGATTGTAGGCACCTGAATCTGTTCTTGAGTGGAGCAGAGGCCAAATCCCTGCTGTTCTAGATAGATTGTTTGTAGTGCATAGGAAGATTTTGGAGGGAATGTAATATGAAGAGTCTCCATTGGCTATCATTTAACCATTTAAGTTTATGAAAATTTTAAGGAGGCAAGGACTCTTGCTGTTCATCATACCTGGATTCTAGTTCAAGATGAAGTACAAAAAGGCCGTAGTTGAGGACAAAAGCTGTTTTGTGTGCAGTCTTTTGGTGATACAGATGTGCTCTTCTGTTAGTGAGGGGAGAGAAAGTTCTTTTTAATGGGAAAATCCAAAAGCTTTTCAATTATTTGCTTACTTTCTGGTAGGCAGGTACAGAAATACACTGTTCTGTTCTGTTTGGGGTTTTTTTTGCCCTTCAGTTAAGGGTGGGAAACACTAATGTGGAAGATTTTCATTTATTTTAATGATTTGGAGAATATTTGCCTGCTATCCATGGAATCATGTACACAGCTTTTACTTCAGCCTTGGGCATGCTTCCAGTAAAAGAGCTGTTAATCTTTATTACTACTACTATTTTTCATTCATCTTCTGAAGGCCTAGTTATCTCGAGAAACTCATGTGCCCTTAAAGTCACTTTCATTTGCTATTTTTTTCTTTACAGTTTTTCTTCCCCAAACTGGGGCTTATCTCTCTATGAAGTGATCTATATTAAATTAGCCTGTATAAATAGACTGGTACAAAGGCTACAAAGTAGGCCTTAGTTTAATCTGGAATATTTGCAAAAGAAATAAAAATAAATGAACTAAGACAAATGCTGTGTCTACACCAAAGTTCAATCAAGCTGTTGCATGTTTGTTCATAGCATACATCATTAGTATAATACTAATTACAGTGGTAGTATTGTATCAGATCTGTGGGCTGTTTGTTACTCTGGGTGGGCCATAACCATCTCTATTGCATGGCATGTTGACAGACAGTTTCCTTAAGCAGCAGATACACCTGCTGGAAGTGCATTACTCAGTTATTTAGCTTGTTTACTTGACTTTGTCAAGTTCAGTGTTATTTTTTTGATAGCATCAGTCAGCATTTAACACGCTAAGTAATAGAGATGCTTTTTATTTTAGATGCTTAGTAAAAACATCCTAGTTACTTTCTGTTCTGCGTTTTCAGGGTGGTCAGCACTGGCCTGTTCTTTGATTTGTGAACCACTGCTACAAATGTGAATTCATATAAATAAATTAATAACCCAAATATTTACACTACCTATCGCATATCTTTGAAGTGTTGTTTTTCCCTCATTGAAGAATTACATATGTACGTACAACCTTAACATTCAATACACCAAACATATGCACATATGAACGTACAGCAGCAGTTATTGTATTTAAAAACTTCGTCTTTTTTTTCTGTAAAGCAAATAATACCACAAAATAATTTCCATTTGTCCTTGCTGTCTTAAAAAGTGACAAATTCATTAGCATTTAAAAATAATATGCAATATACATTGGAATGTATTATTACCTATTTAAAAAGTAACGCAACTTGCTTTTAGTTTTCAGGACTGTCTGTATCAATGAAGTCTGTACTATGTCTTTAGGTTTTATAATAGACAGTACTGCAAAGGTGGAACTGGCCTAAAAGAAAAAAATCAGGTTTTTAAAGGAGTTATGTCAGAGAGTACTGAGGCCAGGAAGCCACACTGTATTCCAGACTTGAATTAATGTGCTTTGTGGCCCTGAACTAAGTATAGCTTTTCTACCCTGGCCTCAGTAGAATATGTATCTAAAGAGACCTAGGGCCATATACCTTTGTATAGGAATTCTCTACAACAAAGGCAGCACTTTATTGAGTACTTTGAGGAGAAAGTGCCAGCTGAGTCTTTACTGACAAGTATTTGAGGTAGGTTAGCCATTCTGCTAGGGCAGCTTTACTGAGGTTTGCAGATTAGCAATGTAATGTTGCTTATTGTAGGATTTAAGGAAAATCTAAGTAAAATATTTTCATGACTTTTCAGGTTTCATTCCAAGTAAAATCTTTTTTCTAAAGAACTGCTAAGTTTTCCTCACTGGAATTGGTAACAAGTCTAGAAGACAGAAAAAGATTTTCGTTTACAGAGTGAAGTGGTGCCTGGTTTAGATGAGCTGTGCTGAAACCCAGGTAACTGGAAAAGTTCAACAAAGCCTTTGATATTCTTGTTGCAGGTACAGTTAAGATTTACCTTTTAAGTGTTTCCCCTCTGTCACTTATTGTTTAATGTTACCTTTAGATCAAAAGTTGTAGTTCCAATAACTATGAAGTAGCAACAGAAAAATAAGCCTGAAGTAGGAAATGGATTTAATTTGGAAATATTTGGATGGGGAGATTGTAAAAATTAATGCAAACAATTCGTTCTCTGTTTGCAAAAGTACAGCAAGTCTGATCAATGTGCAAAATCACAGTAGTTGATTAAGAAAGAAATGCATTATTTCCTCTGGATAATTTTCAAGCTTCTTTTTGATATTTTCTTTAGAAAAAATACTGAAAAGTTATTTGGTTATATACACTCATGATGAAAAAATATCCCTACTAGCAAATATTATAAATGTCCTTTAAATTAAAGCCCTGCAAAATTTAGGTTGGAATTGTAACCCAGTATAACCCAGCAGAGCGCTGATGTAACAAATTTCTAGAAATGGTACATTTTAATAATGTTTTACTTTCTTGTAATCTGGATGCTTGCAGTTTGGAAGGTAAAGGAAAAAGTCTCTTGAGCTACAAAGATAAGCATTGTGTTGATTGCCTTTATTTCCCCACCGTAAGGACACTGAAGCATATTAAAATATACAAGATTTCTTGTAAGTGAGATGATGCTGATGGTAGATGTTGGGGTCTTAAACTTGAAAGATCCAGTAGAGTTTTACATTAATTTCTTCAAGATGCTGTGATATTAGGGCTTATGAGTTTGAGCAGGAATTTCAAGGTAAGAAACATGAGAAATGTTGTTGATGTTTTAAAGTAATATTTCTCTTTTCTCTTAATTTGCAATCATTAATTTCCCAGTTCATTTTAGGTAAAAATAAACTTTAAGAGAACAAAAAATCAGCAAGACATAAATTTTTTCAGTGTTTTTTGAGATGCCTGATGTTCTCAGGAGGAAAATACAGTCTCTTGTGGAAGGGGGTCTTCCTTGATTATACCATTTCAGTCTTTTAAGTTCAAAGATGCTATTTGAGGGCATATCAATTTTTATGTACAACCAGCAATGTGTTAGTCCCTTTTAAAAAACACAGAACCTACAATAAAAATGAAATTAATCATAAATTTTATTTAAAGAGTATTTCAAATTTGTTTGTTTTATGTTTGAAATAAGCGAATGCACTCACTGAGGCTTTTACAGAGGTTGGTTGTACAGCTACCTAGAGGAGATGATTTGTTAGAGTGTGTGAAGTGGCCTTGCATGTTTATTGCCTTTGTGAACATAGTGGAATATTCTGTTGTCTAGTGTGCATGAAGGTCTTCTGCTGCAAGGTTCATTTAATAAGAATAATAGTCGAATTATTAAAGCTTTAATAGAAAATAAATGTAGAAGTACTTTTACTAAAATGAGTATTTAAAGATGTAAATTTAGCAGAGTGTTGTTTGTAAACCAGCCTCAGAATCACTGTGGTGGGAAGGTTCCTCTGGAAGATGTCTAGTCCAACCCCCCTCCTCAAAGCCTGTCAGCTTTTAATCATATGGAAAGAGTTCAAAATAATGTCAATGCCAAACTATGTCTGAGTTTATAGGTAGATTTCAGGTTGTCATAAACCTGATGAAGTAAAGCATCTCTTTTAGCTGTTGCTCATCGCTCACTTCACTACTTTCTTACCTGGGAGAGAAAGCAAGAGATGCACTGAGAAAAGTCGATATCAACCCAGCATAGATCTTTTTAAATTTGTACTCTCTCAGAATTTTCTTAGTGGATTTTTTTATGTACACAGTTGTGTGGGAGAAAATGAAAATTCTGGTAAATGCAATGTGAGCTTACTTTACCTTTTCTGTTAATTAAATAAAAGTGTATAAATATACACATTCTTGATCAAGAACTTGTAAAGAATATTTCAAAGAAATAAAATGGAGGAAAGTATAAACCAGTTACAAATATATTTATGTTCTGCCTATGTTACTCCAGGCAACAGACAAAAACACTTAAACCCAAAAGAAAATGGTGTATTATTTTTGTATATTAAACATCATTGCATGACATTTTCTATGAAGCTTTGCAAAAAAATGGTTTATAATCTTTCCCAGAGTTCCAAAAAGCACACATTACAAGGAGAAAAACAGCCTACTTTATCCTGGTCATAACATCTTTGGTTGGCTTACTTTTATTTACTTTATTGTTTTCATATAACGATATCTGACATAACTCTGTTATTTTTCTTATCTGTAAGGAAATTCTCCAGTAAGAAAATATAAACCATTGTGTGGCTAACTTTCTTCTAATGTTTTTTTGGGTTTGTTTTTTTTTTTTTTTCTAGAATAGTATTTTATTAGCATGTCCTTCTCTAAAATCAGAATTCATAGGCAGAGATACTGACCAAGTCAGGAAGGCGTTAAGAAAACTTTGCTTGGTTTTTACCCTCTTTTTTGTTATGCTGACCATAGAATGAAGTCCAGCGTTCACAGGATCAAAAGAGCTTACAACCTAGCCTAGGAGTAAACATATAGAAAGAGGGTAGGAAGAAATGAATAAGCTGCAAGGAGCGGATGTGTTGTACTTTTAAAGAGTGCTGTTGTACACACTTTCCCAGGCAGAGGTAGCATGTGCCAGTAGCTGAGTCTCTTGGGATATTTAACCTGGGCTTTGTCCTTAAACAACTTCTCACCAGTTTGCAGTGAGCGGTGCTTGATACCTGAGCTAACAGTCTGAACTGAGGCACGGTCCAAAGCCATTGACCTACCGTTGTTACAGCCCCACTCAGATGCAGCATAACTGCATCTGTAGCCACTGTCAAGATGATCTGTTTTGAGAAAACCTGAATTAAATTAGGCTATTTAAACTGTACAGAATTATTTTGACAAACCTAAGGTAGGGAAAGGCTATATGCTGGCTGTTTACTTATCCTGTATTGAGCATGAATAAGCAGCCGAAGGTGGTAATCGCATCTTGCTGTCAGGGTAGCATGCAGGGCTATGGCATATTGCTGCCAGACTATAATTATGTATTTGGTAAAGGTATGAAAAAATCATATTCCTCCAGATTCTGTCATCTTTTTGTGACTTTTGTCTTCCTATACAGTATTTGTGCCTATAATTGTTTTTTTTTTTCTTGTTTGACTTCAACCTACTGATCAACTGAACTTTTATAATTCTACCTATTGATGTTCCTTATTTTCACCTGATATATAAGCCTTAAGTAATGACATCGGGTAGGAACTGCTGTATCTCACCTGCATTACACAAATGGTTTTGGTTACTTGAAACAAAGTTCTAATCAGACTGAAGCAACAAAATTTTGACTGCATAGAAGATTTATTCTTTCAAAGAGCCTAAACTAAAAATAATTTGTTTATTTATAAGGCCATGTTCTAGAAAGAGAGTTTATTTGAACTGACTGTTAAAAAGCTTCCGCATTTAATGTAGTAGCTAACAAAATAAATTTGTGTTTACAGTATTTACTGTTTAGTATGATATAGTCACATCCTACTGTAGAGTTTTAGGTAAAATATTTGACTATTCTATAGGGAATAAACTCTTATGTATGAAACCGGTGAAATAACATAATTTTTAACGGTCAACTTAATTTCTCTGCTCTTGAAAGAAACTCCTATGTGTAAAAGAGCTCGAGGCATTCCTTAATTTCTGTAAAAATTGCTGTAAAAAGTAATTTATTTTTTATCTGTGGGTTTTTTTGTCCATTTATAATAATCCAAGACTGATTGCTGACTGCAGTTAAGTATTATAACTGTTGTTTAACGGGCTCTTGTGGTTAAACTTGGTTGGAATTGCAAAAGCTGCCATCTTGAAGTTGAAGCAGAGCTGTATCTTTGACACCCAAGTATTAACTCTGGCACAGGTGGCAGGGACACAGGCAGGGTGATGCGCTACCGGGGCTGAGAAGTTAACTTAGCAGTTGGTCAGACTTAGAGTATTGATTGCTATTGATTAACTTGTGTATGATCCTTTGTACTTGCAGCTGAATATGCTCAGAGGAAACATACGGTAATTAAGTTACATAATTCTGCATATACCTGGAGTTAGAATATTAATGAATAGTGTATCTGAAGTTCAGATATAAAAGCTGGTTTGTATTTCAGTAGACTTACAAGTTTTATTTTAAAATCTAATTTAAGGAATGTGCATTTCCCTTACAAAATAGGGAAACCATTTTAAGATGGTAAATTCATTTATATTTAAAGAATCTTATCATCAGAGCATTTGAGGCTTTATTAAAAGCAACATGCCAATCTCAGTTGCTATGTAGATCGGCACAAGAAAAGTCTTGACTTGCTTCAGCTGAGAATAAAATTTTATCAGCTTCACTGAAGTGGAAGCTAATTAAATGACTAGATATTTTAAGGCGATTTGTCAATAAATTGTGCATCTCTTGCATGTTGAACTACTTTTTAACATATTTTATAATTAAAAGTTCCCTTGGTTTAATCTTATGACAATTTTAGGTTTTCTAGCCTGGAATTTCTGGTAAGAAATCACATGTCACAGTTGAAAATAATGTTGTTCTGTGGATTTGGTTTTTTTTGGGGGTGGGAATTTTTATTTTTTGTTAATTTTGCTAACTCAGCAACTTAATACCAAGTCAGTGCAGACAAGGAAGGAATTAAAATATATATTCTGAATAAACATGTGGTGACATTTTATTGTTTGAAAAATTGATAATTTTGAAATACTGGAAAGTCTAGATGGTGGATTTGTGATTTGTGTCATTATTTTAGCAAAAAATGTATGGATGGATATGGTGCTAAGTTGCTGCTCAGCTATCACAAATTTTGCACCTGATCTAATTTAGTGAGTTATAGAAGTGAGTGAGCAGAGCTTTCACAGGTAATCTGTGATCCTTCCTTTCAATGTGAATCTTTCAAGGCTCTAGGTCTTTATTTTTTTCTAAAACTGAAAGCAGCACAAGTGAATATTTGATTCTGGGTCAAAACCACAGTGCATTGTCTCAGAGCCCTGCAATAACTAGCAGTTTAGACCATGATGCAACAGCTTTATACAAAATAATTATTTCAACATTTTTTAGAAACATTTGTGCAAACAAATATCTGAACAGCTGCTAGGGCAAAGTATTCACAGGGATTGAGCAAGGCTAGAGAGCACCCCAAATCTCTGAAGTTTCAGAGGTACTCAAAATTTGAGATCCTTCATCCCACTCCTTGTTGATGTATTCCTGCCTCCTATCCAGACATCCTTGTTATTCCTTGCAAATGATGCAGCTTTTAGCCACTAAAATCCGGCTGACAGACAGCAGTCAGCTGTATTCCATGCCAGCGACTCTCAAGCGCCTTTTTTTTTTGTCTTCAACACAGAGAATGGCCGAAAAAGAATAATACAAAGAGCCAGAATATTCTAATAAAGTCTGCAGCTCCTATGGGATCTGAGGATTCAGGTTGAGTCTGATTTTTTGGCAGAGCTATGGTTGTGAAGGTGGCAGAGTTACACTGTAGATGATTCTCTTGCTTATTTTTTTATAAAACTCAGATTCTGTTATAAAACTAGTTATTCAGAGCTACATTTCAAACATAAAAACACTCAGTTAATTTGCAAAAAATCAGCGTCCAAATCAACAGAAAGTTGTAGCTGAGTTTCTTGTTATTTGCTCTTAAA
>VYZW01030837.1:0-23047 GCA_013401315.1 Balaeniceps rex | reverse complement strand
TTTTAAAAAAAAAAAAAAAAGTGCTGATCATGTATTTGTATCATAAATGGCATGTTCTACTAACATTGTAAAACTTACTGGAACAGACTTTTTTTTTCTCCTAGCTGTATAGAATGTGGGAAGATTGTTTTTCGTTTTCGTTTTTTTTTTTTTTTTTTCTTGGTTTTAAAGCTACAACAGTATTCATGATCTTGTAACACCAGTATTTGGTGTATTGCTTAAAATGTAAGCAGGACTTCTCACAGTATATAAAGCAAAGCTTATTAAGTGTTCTTTTGCCAGACTGTGACTTAAAACAATTCTTCCCTAAAATCTTTTTTAAATTTCAGGGTGTTTTTTAATTCTTTTCCTCCCTTTGTGCGTGTGTGTGTGTGTGTGTCTATGTGTGCACGCATGTGCGTGCATATGTTTGCTTTCCGCTGTTTGCCTAAGGTAGTGATGCTAACATAGCACACTGTAGATTAAGGCTTCAGGGAGCTAAAGTAAGCGTGAAGTTCAGCCTCTAGCTAAACATCACCACTGGGCTAATCTACAATTTACAATGATCCATCACGAATATTTACAAGTAGGCAGAGTGCAGTGCAAAATTAAACAGCGTATGGGTACAGTTATCCCTGTTAAAATGACCAACGTGCCTTGTATTGTGTATGGAAGATAACTGGACAGGTGGTAATCTGTCTTCTCTGAGGGGAGACAGCTGGTATTTTCCTTGGGCTTCAGTGGTGCTTTTCTGTATGGTCTCACCTACCAGCTGATATCTTGCTTGTTAGAACAATACCAAGTATATATTAACCCTTTTATCTGTTCCTATGTGATGTCCAAAGGGGGAAGTATCAGACTGCCTGTCCATAAGCATGGCGATTTAATGATTGTAGTAATATAAGATGCATGCAGCTTGTCTTACGGACCTCTTTACATGTGTTGCTATGATGATATTTATCAGTAGATAGTAGATAAAATCTTAAGCTTTACAATTTGTATAGCTTTTTTTTTTTTAAATGTCTGATGGGAGACAGACTGAGGGGGTGCTTGAGAATTATCCCCTTTCATTTAATTTAGGAGAATATTAAAGGTCATATAGAAAAGAAATAAAATTGTTTTGTAACTTCACTTGTCTTTATTTCCAGCCATATTGCTTAATATGTGTATGTGTTACTTTTCCTTTCTGAACGCGCTCATTTGTTTCCCAGCATGAGCATGATGGGTTGGCTTCCCCTTTATTCTTTTTCCCTCTCTAAGGAGAAATTAGGAACAAATATTGTATTACTCACAGTTGATTTTTCTCTTAAATATTTACTAATTGTCTAGATTTTGGGGGAACCGGGTACTGATGTTCCACAAATGGTAGTGGGCACCACCTCTGTGGGACTCGGCCTTCTGCGCCCTGGCAAGCGGGAGCCAAACTTGCCCATCTTCATATGTGGCTGTGTTCAGTTAATTGATAAAATTAATCAGCAGTTAGGTTATTCCATCACACCTGATGTTGTGGTTAGAGCCCCAGACAAGCTCTGGTAATGTTGAGCTACTGCAAGGGACAGCAGTGTTACAGGACACAGCATGGATGGCTCAGGAGTGGAGAGGAAGCTCTAGGAATTATCATCACAGGAGTGGTCTTTAAAGCCGTATCAGTGAGATCAGCTAACACCACTGGAGGAAGGAGGGGAAGAGGAACATCTACTGAAGGGTGTGACAGGGTGGGGTGAGAGGGATGCAAGGACCGCAAAGCCTGAGGGAGGCCAGTGTTCAGACACTTTATTTTTAGTTGGGGGTAACAAAGGATTTCGTGTCTTTATCTGAATACACTGGTTAGTGGTGGTGATGGTGGTTGTTGTTTTAGAAATCATGTTTATGCTTGGACCTTTTTTTTTTTTTTGGCTTAGTAATAAAAATGAATGTAATAAACTTGGAGGAAAAAAAACAACCTAGATCTGAAGCTAACGTAGAAGGGTTCTGTCCAGAAGAGGAGCATGAACTTTGTAGAATTGCAGCCCAGTGAGTCCAAGCAGAGTGCTTATCGAGGCTTAAATTTCTAACAAAGATTAGACAGGTAAAAGCAGAAGTTCTTCAGAAATTCTGATGAATTAACTTTAGAACTAGAAACTTTCATATTAATCAAGAAAGTGGTCTCAATTTTGAGGACTTCATTTACAGCCAAATGTATTATCTTACCAAAAAAGTTGAAAAAGGTGTTTTAATGGCCTTACTAGAATGAAATGATTACCTAGAGAATCTACAATAGAGGAGATAAAACTAAATTGCTTAGGAAAATCAACAGTTTTGCCAGCATTTTGCCTGGTTAATTGCTGTTTGGTAAAGTTTTTTTCTTTTAAGTTAGAGGTAGAATAAACATCAGATAAAAGATCTACTGAAACTAACCTTCATTGTAGAAGACCATTGTAGATATGGTTTTCTCCTAAGCAAGTTAAGTTAGAAAATATCAACATTGTTTTCAAGTTTAGGAATAGATCCCCGATTTTCCAAGTTAACCTTTTGAAGATATTCCCAAAGAGAAATTTATATATATATATATTTTTTTTTTTACATGAATCAGCCTGGAATAAAAAGAATATTAACAAATCTTATTTTATTGAATAAGTGAAAATACAGGGTTTTTTTCTCATCACAAAAGAGAGATTTTCAGGTTTTGAACATGCTCTAATTAAAGTGTTCCTGCATAAGCAGAGTATGACTTGGGGTTGTGTTATAGTATTACTTTTCAAATGACCAGTTTTTTTAAACCTAAATAGATGGCTGAAGAAATATTTTTGTCTTGACTAGTAAATATACTTTAGTGATACACTATGTTAAGTGTTGTACTAAAGCTTTTGGAAATAATGTTACACAACCTCTTCTCCAATGTGAACAGTGCAAAAGTAACTTTTTACTCCTGGTTGTCCTGTCCTGTGTTGCACATGCACATTTAGGCAGCACGTAGCCATCCAGGGAGGCATGAGCAGAACTTTGAGGGTCTTCTGTTCTAATGGATTTCACTTGACTTTAATTGGTTCCAGCTTGTTAATCATATGTGCCCTTGGAGAATGGCTTTTTTTTTTTCCCCTGTCTGATTACTGCTCACAGATCCACATTTAGCAAGTATTTCCTCAGCATGAAAATGTCTGTACTGTTCTGTCCACATGTTTTTTCACCCATGATCAGCTACAATGATGAAAATTCTTCTTCTTTTTTATTTCTAAAAGTTATATTAGCAACATCTCATTTTCTGTCTAGGCTTCCAGGATAAACTCTGATTGATTTTAATGTCCAATGTTTCATGAGCCAATGCACTTAGATGCTAATAATGTTCAGTGCTGCTTGCAAGCTGCGTTTTGGCCTTAAAAGGGAGAGTACAATGAAAGCAGTGGTTCATAGATTTAGTCCTTTATGCTTTGTTAGTTGCAAAAAATCAAGCTTGGGACTTATCTAACGAATCACAGCAAACTAGTAAAAAACCAAAACAAAACACCAACAAATTTAAGGCCTCCAGACCTATGACCTCCAGTGTGAGGAGTATAGTAAGACACTAGAAATAGAAATTTTCTGAAGTTGGCTTGGTGTGTGGCTTTATTGTCTGCCTCTGATTTAAAATGTGTCTAATTTTAATGAAGTCTTGCTTTCATTTGTCATTTAAAGTAGCAGCCTTCTCAAGAAGCCTCAGCCTTGGACCAGTGTAGCTTTATTTTTGTTGTATAAAATTCACTGCACCTCAGAATTCAAGTCGCATGAAAAGCTATAATCAGAATAAAATATTGAAATCTGCAGCTTGACGTTCTGGGCATTTCTCAACAGATTTTTTTTGCTATAGAATTTGGTTGGCATGCACTGCTGGAAATGTTATTGTAAGAATGTGTAAAGTCACTTCTATTTTCATTTGAATTCATACACTTCAATTGGTCAGTATGCACAAATATGTATCCACTTAAAGCACAGTCAGTGAAAATTTATTTTGTTAGTCAGAAAGGAACATGGTTGTAGCTGGAACAACAGTCACATTGGTTCAGAGAGTCACAGAAGTATTGGTGTTTGGTTACATAAAATATAAACAATTTTATGCTAGAAATGAGTCAGAAAGGTGGAGGAGAGTTCAAAGGTGGCAAAAGCAGGTTTGCTGTAAGGGAGCAAAGTAAATGTGAAATTTATTTTGAGCTGGTCACGAGTTAAGAGTTAACTGATTATTTTTTATATAATAATTATTGTTATTATTTATTTATTTTTATGTAAATACACAAACTTATCACTGAACCCACTTCAAAACAGTCCAGATTGCTAGGGAGATGGTCCCTGAAGATGTGATGATACATGGGTGAGAACTTTGACCACTGAGCTACTGAGTGTAAAGAAGGTACATTTCCAAATGTTGCTATATTTGGAAAGAATTACCCCATTTTTCTTTTAAAAGAGGAATCTTATCATCTAAATCTAGAGGACTATGGTTTATGAATTCAGTAATGAAACATATACCTAAGACTCTAAAGGGATGAGTTTTAGTGAGTGGGTAGTCTGGAGTCACAAAAGGGCCTCAATATTTAAAGGGAGTCATAAGCAGAATTTATATACTGAGTCCAGGAGTGCAATTATCAAAATCCTTTTGTGTGAATCTGGTTCTGAGCCATCCCTTTCTCTTCTACAGTGAAATGGGAACTAAGGCACAGGGCAGTAAAGTCCAATGTGGAATTAAAGTTCTTGAAAAATAAGACTTCCTTTTGTGAATCAAATCTTTAATTTTGTATGAGTGAAATGACTGTGTGGTAATACTTCTCTCCTGAATCATTTAGCCATTCTTCTGTCTGGGCATCCTGACGAAAGAGGTTTATATTCCCAAGTAAATAAAATTTGTGGCTTGCCTGCAGTAGAGCAAAGCTATAGACTATTCCAAATAAGTTTTATACATGGACTCATCATCTATGATACCTGACAAATGATTAAGGCTTTCATGAGGTGTGGCGTCAGGGAAATGAAGCCACAGTCAGTGACAAGCTTTATGCTTCTGCTATCCATAACGAGTTACTTAATGTATTCCATTTTAATTGTTATCTTGGAGTCAGTCGTGATCTCACACTACAGCTACTGACAGGAATCATCAGTTATGTGCATGGTGTTTTGCAAAATTGCAAATTCACAATACATCTCTCTTCAATGGCAGCAATGTTTAGCAGCTCATTAGCTTTAGGGCTTTTGGTCAGTAGATACTGGGAGAGACAGCCAGCCTAGTTGATTTGCAGACATACATTAGTCAAGATGAGCACTGCAGTATAACTGTAAGGAAACAAAGTAGAATAAAATAGCATTTAGAGTAGACTTCCATTAACTGGGAGATTAAAAAGATAATTAAAATGGGATTAAAAAAGAAATAAAGTTGATTTTTTGCTTAATAATATCTAACGAAATATCCTTTACTGTCAAGTTTGATGTTTCTGATTATAAATTTTAAAATGGCCCATTTCATCAGTTTATATTTGAGGAAAAGTAAACATATAACTAGAAACTGTGCTGCATGCTTTTGTCTAAATGGTGGAGTTCTTGAAATAAAATGTAGTATCAGAAATAGGTCCCATGTGTAATATACCGGAGATACCATGTAATATGTTGTCCATGGTTACGGTTTCAGAGGTTTTGTTCAGATTTGATGACTTAATATTACTTTGGTGAAGAAGGTGGACTGGAACAGAATTGTATAGTACTGAATAGCCACTGTAGATATTTTTCAGTATTGACAGCTGAACGAGTGAGAAGAGGCTTTGATAATTCAGACAAATAGTAGAATCAGTATGATTTACTACTGAGGTACTATAGGATAGTGTAATTGGAAAGTATAGATCAGGTTGTAATGTTACCACTAAACGTGTGAAAGTTGTTGGTTCAGAAGAGACTAGGATTGGAGGTATTTTTTACCAAGTGTATGTTGATAACAGAGGATGAATACAAAAGAAGTTCTTGTCAAGAGAACCTATTTTTTTTCTTTTTTTAACTTCCCTTCCTTCTCCTTTACTGCACCTTTTATGCTAACTTACTGAATGTGAAAGGGCCATGCTGGATCAGGCCAAAAATCCAACTATCCTGTATTAAATATTAAGGGGGAAAAAGGTTTAATAAATATCAGGTGTGCTTGGAACACTTTCCCAGCTTCTAGTGGTGAACAGAAGCTTGTAGCTAGAATTTGTCTGTCTTTTGAATGCACTTACATTTTGGCCTTTCATATTACTTTGAGGAAATCAAACTGGGCAAAGAGAAGCCTTATAAAGTTCAACAATGGGAAGTGCAAAATCCTGCACCTGGGGAAGAATAGCGTCATATACCAGTGACAGGTGGGGGGCTGTTGGGCTGGGAAGCAGCTCTGCAAAGAAGGACCTGAGGGTCCTGGTGGACAACAACTTGACCACAACCCAGCAATGCACCCATTTGGCTAAGAAGGCCACCAGCCTTCTGGGCTGTGTTAGGAAGAGCGTTGCTAGGAGGTCGAGCAGGGTGATCCTTCCCCTCTGTTCAGCCCTGGTGAGACACGTCTGGAGTGATGGGTCCAGTGCTGAGCTCCCCAGTACAGGAAAGGTATAAACTTACTGGAGTGAGTCCAGCGCAGAGCCACAAAGATAATTAAGGGACTTGAGCATCTGTCATATGAGGAAAGGCTGAGAGAGCTGGGACTGTTCAGCCTGGAACAGAGAGGGCTTAGGGGAATCTTAGCCATGTCTGTACATACCTGGTGGAAAGCAATGAATAAGAGGGAGCCAAACTCTTCTCAATAGTGCTCAGTGACAGAAGAGACAGTGGGCATCAATTGAAACACACAAAATTCCATCTGAACAGAAGAAAAAACTTTTTTACTGTGAGGGTGGAACAAGTTGCCTGAAGAGGTTGTGAGGTCTCCATTTGTGGAAATATTCAAAACCTGACTGGACATAGTTGACCTGAGTAACCTGGTCTAGCTGACCATGCTTGAGCAGGAAGGTTGGACTAGAAGATTTCAAGAGGTCCCTTCCACCCTCAATGATTGTTAGCATTGTGGAGCTGTTTACAGAATGTACTGTGTTTAGAAACAAAGCAAAGCCACAAAACTTATTTTGAAAAAGACATGAGCAAATGTGCTGCCTGGTATTTTTGTTGGTGTGCCAAGTTATTCTGTTAAAAGTGACAAAATATGATGAATCTCTCATGGGATCTTTGAATAGTTCTACGTCAGCTACAAACATATTATGTTCTTAAGTTCTCTTCTGAAGTTCTTTCAACAAAAATACGCTTCTGTTTGATTTCTGTAGTTCACCTTTTTATGCTAGTTCACTATTTCCCCTTTTGGATGTTAATTGTAGCGTGTTATGGTCACTGTATTAAGTAGTTCTTCATTAGTGATGGTCTTGTTCTTGAGACCAAGTCAACAGCTGTTTCTGTACATTTTTTAGATACCACTTTTTTTTTAAGGATTCTGAGCCTAATATCAACTGTGCTTGACTCTTTGTAAAAAGATTTCTCTTAATTTGGCTAACCAATTGTTAGCTTGTTGCAATGTGTTATATATCTGACTTAGAATGGCTGAACTTAAAATGTCTCTCTTGTTTTCTATGCTTCTGTAAAACCCAGAAGCCATCTAGTCCTAACTCATTACCCTAAAGCCTGTCCAATCATACCTGTATCATTACTGACAGATGGCCACCTGACCTGTTCATTGAGACCTCCAGTGAGAAGTCTGTAAACTCTCCAGGCAGTCAGTGGTTTGCAGTCTTCAGTGCTAGAAGTATATTCATAGTGTTTGGCCTCACTGTGTCATTATTATTGATTAGCAAGAATTTATTCTTTGTCCAGTATTTCAGAGATGGAGAGCACAAGTATCTTTTTCTCAAGAACTCTTTCGCCTACTTGAAGACCATTATTACTTGTTGCACCTACGTTTTGCTTGCTTTGCCTAAGAAATCCTAACTCTCTTGATCTTTCCTCTTACATTGAGTTTTTCATACCTTCTAGTCATTCGAGTTACACTCCCATGGACTATTTCTGATGTCTGACTCTATCTTTTTTTCTTTTTTTTTTTTCCTTGAACAGTGATACAGATTCTTGGACACGGTATTGTACCGGAAGCCTGGGTGATGCAAAGTATGTGTATAGTCTCACAACAGCACTGTATTATTGGCTCATCCTCTTATTCCCTACAGGTCCAGACTCTCTTAAGACTCCAGATTATACAAAGAGATACGACACTGTGGGGAAGAAAAGAGTGGATCTCATAGATGTGTAGTTGTACAGACAAGATCTCTTTTAGTCTGTGAGTTCAAAACTTGCCTATTGATGTGTGTCACTAGATAAGGATCATACAAGAAGTTTTGATCAACAGAGTTTGAATAAGTTCACATTCAATCTTGCTGTTCAGTGAAAAAGCTGAGTTTACTTATCATTGTAGTAGAACAGTTTTCTGAGCCGAGCCTTATTTTTCCTCTGCATTCGCTGCAGATTACCTGACATGAGTTTGTAGTTGTACCTGTAGCTTCCATCACTGCTGCTGTTGCTAGCTAAGGACTAGGTTTGGCATTTCATCAGTAGAGTATCTATATATCTAATTATAAATGAGCCTGTATTAATTCATTCTTCCTGAAATCGGAAATGTGACTTTTTTTTTTCAGTGTTTGCATTGGGAAGCAGGGTAACAGTGTTAGCCTAGTTATTGAAAGCCCAATCCCACAAATGTTACCTGATTCATTATTTTTGCTGGAGCAGCATATGAAGCTCTGATCAAAGGGACCACAGGGAAATATTTAACATTTAAAATAAATTCTTGATACTTTTTTTGCATGTGATATTTGGAGGGTTTGTATATGATGAAAGTATGTTTTACAGGCAGTTGGCTATTCACTGATTTAGTTGAGAAAAATAAGGGGACACTCTCCTTCTAACATCATCTGTGACTTTCTGTGATGTTACATCATTCCTTTTGGCTGGATTTTCATTGTGTATTTCCAATAGAGACTAATAAAGCTTCTAAAGCTGCATTTATTTATAGGCAAGATAAATATTCTTTTGTTCTATTCAATTTGTCCATTTTAGGTAAGAAGTTGCATTCTAGCCATTAGGCCTGATTTATTGCTCAGTGGCCTATGTGAAATGAATAAGTGAACATTCACTAGTTTCTGGTGCCCAGGTGTTAAAGTTGTATATTAAGTGCTGTAGTAATTTACATTAATTGGCAAGCTGTCATCAAAGAAACACCAAATATTTAAGCGATAATTTTGCAAAATGTTGAAGCTTGTTCTTATGTCACTTTGAAATCAAAAAGTTTTAAGTATGTGAAACTTACTACTAAATATGTATCCAAGTCTTTTGCTTAACAAGATCAAATTGGTAAATTAGAGCATGAAAACTAGCTCTGAACCATTTTGCTGAGGAATCCCTCCTTTACAATTGTGGTTTAGACAAATTTCATTTTTAATTACACAGAAAAAGAAATCTTGTTCTTTGCTAGCATTGTTCTGCCTCTGTTATGGATAAATAGAACATAAGATACATAAGATTTCATTCTAAGTCTCATCTCTTCTCTTCATATTTATTTGAAAGTAATTTTCAGTGATTTTATTCACCCAGTGTAGTCAGTGATAGTCATCAGCAAATCTGACATGCTTTTAAAAATAGGTTGTAGGATTGGTGATAGTATCAGTGACATTGTGTGAAATGCAATAAAATCTTGAAATCCTTGATTTACAAATGTTATTAGGAAATTATCTCAATGATTGTCACAGCATATCAAAAAGCATTTTTTTTTCAGAAGGGCTACCTCTAGCTAACCAATTAAAAATATTTTTTTATTGTTGTGTTTTTTTAAGGGATAATGAAATAGTATTTGCAATATGCAAAATGATGGATAGATATAGTGACTTAACACTGGTATTAATAAAGAACTAATCTAAAAAGTAAACCATAATAAAACCTAGTATCAATCTACAGATTTCAGAGATAATTAAGGCCACTTTACCTTCTTATTTTTTGCTGCCTTCACTCCCTGTTAAATTAATTCTTAATATCAGTGTTTATAAACTAGAAATGTCTTCCCATCTTTTGTCTTCCGAATATTTGTAATTATTATTTTCCACAGATGAGTGAAGTAGTAAAACTGATTTTGTGAAAAATCAGCTTTTCATAATGTGAATTTTAGGACAGTGTGCGAAAATATATGCTGATAGATCTCCCTTTAAAATATAGTTTTGATTCAATACAAACCTAATTATAATTATGCACATCTCTTAGAAAAACAGTAATGTAAATTCTTAATAAAAAATATTTTGCTTCAGACTGGATGGAGATTTAAGGTTATTCAACGTGTACTGAAGCCAACAGAGGATAAGGAAAAGGAAACCAATTATTTGTACTGGTTTTATAAATCTCTCTTTATTGCCTAACCTCTTCAAACAAGAAATGGATTTATCCTCTGTGGACACAGTAGTATAAATAATGTCATTCTCTGGCTAGAAATGGCTCTAAAATCCTTTGATCTGAAATAGGGTTGCTTAATTCTAAGTACATCCTGTCCTAGTATGTGCACTCTAACTAGATTTAAAAAAAATCCAGCTCTAAAAATCCTTGTCAATAAATAAATATGTTTTCTTTAGACCAATTTAATAGTTATAACATGGTACAGTTATTGGTGTATTTAAACTCTAATGATCCCTTTATGATATTTTTGACTTTTTCTGAAAACTAGGTTTACTTTTTCTTCTTGAACTTGGTAAAAATATTACAGAAGATCTTTAAGTGAAAGATTAATTAATAGCAAAAGTGTTTAGTCTATAAAAGTTGGACTACAGTGACTGTAGAAAAAAAGTAAATTTTTTCTGTGTTCTGTTTTAAATTGTGGATAAAGAAATCAAACAGCTTATTCACTTTCCCTTGGACATGGCCATCAACTATTGTATTTTTGTTTTGTTTTGTTTTATTAAACCAGTATTGGGGGAGGAGGACACAGACAAGGGAAAAAATGACATAATGAGAGAAAAAACAAGCATGAAAATGGCCATCGCAGAGGGAAAATTGGGCTATCACAGAAGTTATTAGAGGAGACACTTGATGTGGTCTAATTTACCAAAGATATGGGTGTGAAGAAATGATAGCTGATGTGTCTTCTGCATATCAGAAGACAGGAGCCAATTCATGCCTGTCAGGCTAACATTTTATAGATTTAAATAATTTCTGTGCAAGATTGTTTTCCCCCACCTTAACAAGAATTTTTGTTCATTGTCAATTTTACAGTATTTTGCCCACACACCCACTTTAAAAATAAAAAAGGAACTGGCAATTTTTTTGCAATAAATATTACTGTGTTAAAATCACCAGTATTTTGCTACCCTGCTGAATTTTGATTAGTTCCAAGATGCTGCTGTTTCATAGTTCAGTCCTTCAACAAAAGTGTTTTCGTCTACTGTGATCTTCTCAAAATTTCTTCTTTTTCAAAATACTGTGTTTAACATGAGTCACGACTTCTTTTATGTTCTGATAATATATGCCACTGCAAGGTTATACTTTAATGAAATGGAGCTGGTTGATTAACTCTCCGTGATGTGCAGGGAGGTGACTGTCACTTCCCGTGGCCATTATGTCATAATGAAACTCTGGGTATGAGCTCTTGTCAGAGGGGGGAACTTCTGAGTTTCCATGCTGACTTCTACAGAGATGATGGCCTCTGGGTCCTGGAGATCTTGCTGCAATATGTACACTGTATATTAGGTTTTGCTAGCGGGAATAAGCCTAAGATGCATCTATGAAATTACTTTTTATTAAATATTGATTTAGATATTAAGCAATTTCCACTCTAATTATATAACAATAATTGGAGGGGAGAATATTGCCAGAGAAACACAAAATATAAGACAATAAAGCAGATATTTATGAAGGTCCCTACTTTTATTTATTTGTCATCTTTTTTGTTAGATTACATAGAAAATATAAACACTTGTTCTGAGTTTTCAGATAATAGATTTGTGCTTTTGTTTATAATTTAATCTAATAATATATATTGTTTTTCATAGACTTGCATAATTTAAAAATATCCTCTGCAAATGTGAAAACTGAATGATAATGAAATAGTTTTTCTCTTCATTACGTTACGTGAATAGAATTCTCCTTTGGGCAGTCAGTCTTAGGTTTTGGGTTTGGTTGGTATTGCAAGTCACATCTTCAAACTCAGGAACTGTCTGTATAAAGCAAGAAAATTTGAATAATTGGTGTCGTCTTCTCTCAAGGTGTTTTTTTGTTTGTTTTTGTTTTTTGTTTTGTTTTGTTTTTAAAAAAGCCAGTTGATAAGAAGAGGAAACATTGTCGATCTTCCCAGTTCAAAAAAAACAGGTGATTATATGTAAAGTAAGGAGAAATCATCATAAGTGCTTACGAATAATATGGATGATTGAGAGGAATATTCAATAAAGCAGAGCAGTTTTCAGGAGTTGCAGGAGCCTAATGTTAATATCACTTTCCGTAACTGGTTTTTGTGTATTTTAAGAATGATCCTTTGCCAAAGGTTTGTTGGAGCAACAGTTTTGAAGATAAATTTGAAATTGGTATTATTTTTGTAATCTTCCAACAGCAAATTAGAGAGACAAGGATGCTACATATCTGTGTTTTGTCTTCCCATTTAAATTCATTTGAAACACACTCAACAATACCAAAAACCCCTTCTCACTTCTTTTGTAGAAGCTGCACCCTAGCTGGACTTTTGGCACATTTGGAACTCGGACTCACAGTGGGGTTTTAAGTGTTATACATTCATGCGTATGCACTTGCTACTCTTTGTTTACTTTTTAAAGTAGGTTTTGAAGCTGACTTAACTGAATAAGCTTAGTGTCCCAACTGAATATTTGTACTGGTTTCAAACTGCTTATGTCAGCTTGGCTTATTTCTGTGTATTTACTGACACATGTTAAAATATACAAGTCAGTGGTACAGCCATTAAAGTGTGTCAACATGTGAAGTTGAACTGATTTATTAAAACAGTTCAACTTTGTATGTGGACCAGACTCCAGTTTTGTTAAGGATATTCTTCGAACAACTCCCCCTGTGCCACTTCTGTCCCTCCCCACCCCTCAAATCTGTGCTGGCAGTACCAGAACTGAGAATGAAATAATGAATTCAAATATGTACCTGTCAAGATATTTTTGTCCTAAAGTTCAGTTAGGAAAATAAAAAAGTCATCCATTCATTAACTATGGAACGGATTTTTTTTTTTTTTTTTTTTTCAGGATACATATCTGAATTCATTTTGTGTATGTTGGAGAACAGGTTACCTTGTCAAAAGGGCCTTGCTTGGAATAAAATTAAATATTAATTTAACTGTATTATGAAGGCTTATGTGGTAATACTGATAGAATTTCAAGAGCCGCAGCTATGCATAACTGCACTTTCAGAGTTCTTGTGGTTAAAATTAAAATTGCCATGTCTTCTGGTTTCTGCGTTTTCCTGGAGCTCTGATCACATTTCTGTCTATGCAAGCCTAGAAATAATAGCCTTACACTTTTCAAATTCCCACAGGCCTCTCTGCTTGCTTTCAACATGGGCTGTTTTTCTTGTGAGCAGGAATTCTTTGCGCTGGCAGGATATGAGGCAAGGCCAGTAGCTACTTTTGTTCTGTTTTTGAAAGATTATTTTTTATGACTTAATTTATTTCTGTGTTTCTTACACATAGAAATGTTATGGTAGTCTTGATTTACATGCAGGGTTAGCAGTCTTCCTATAACTCTTACTCCTGAGTAGTATCACTAAAATCACCTGAATTGTTTTGTGACCAAAGTGGATGCCTGTGGTGAGTGCTTTTGTAATGCTTCTCCCATGACAGCCCAGGTAATAAAGACTAAGTTACAGCTTTTTTGAATTACTGACATTGATTCAAGAACTAATAACAGTTCTGAAATTGAGAGGCTGCATCACCATTCTTTAAAGTTTGAGCATGGTAAACAGACTCCCATTTAAAAAAAAAAGAAAAAAGGTGGGGCGGGGGAGAAAAAGAACTTAGATTTCTTTGTCCGTCAGTGAGCTAAAAGCATGCCTATGTATGTAAAGTACGTGCACTGTGACTAGCTGTGCTTCTCACAGAGTTCAGTCATGTGACAAACAGTTGTGACATGGGGAAAAAAAGAATTTCATGCCCATTTGTATGCCTCATTTGCTTTTTGCTTGCTAAAGTGTTTCATCAGGTCTTATTAAAGGTTCTGTAATCCTGAACAACTTCAAGAAACTGACAGATCAATATGTCTTCCCTTCAAATGATGCATTTCTTCCACAAGAATTACATCAGCCCAAATACAAAATAGGCAAGCCAAATAGACAAGATCAGTGTCTGACTTAAATTGGGTTCCCCCCGCCCTATTTCCAAGGAAGGCTTAGTAACACTGGAAAAAACAGCGCATACACTGAGCTGTGTCAAAGTTACTTTGGGGAAGGTTGCGCTGATCACTTCTCCTTGTGGCCCCTTTAACTTCTGCATCAGTAAATGAAACATTAAAAGAGTGATGGCCAGTAATGAACCATCCAGATTTCAGGAGGACCAGTGGGCACACTGATCATTTAAGTTTTTAATTAAAACCATTGTTAAAGTGGGCCGGCTGCAGACCTGCTGCTGGACAGGCTGCGCAGCCTGGGAACCGCCTCAGTGCCCTGTTTCTTGTTTGATTCCATGCAGTGGGAACAATCTGCTTGATCTGAAACTGAACCAGACCAGGCTGCAAAGCACTAAGGGATTCCCTTAAAACAAGGGGAAAAAAATAGTCTGTGTAAAATAAATTAATTACCTAAAAACAGTTCAATGCAAGGTACAGCAGCAGAAACAAAAGTGTCGTGTTTGAATATAAAGATTTTGTGGCATACATGTGAGATCACACCTCAAGTAACAGCACAAACAAAGTGTTCTGTTTATCATCACTTATATGCTAGAGTTCTTAGTCCTCCAGTGTTTATCCTTGATGTATAAACTTTAAGAATTTAAGTACTTAGACTGAAGCTAGTACGTAAATGCCTTGTGGAGGTTTCTTCCTTTGTCCCAAACAGTTAATTATATTTAATTTTATCTGTGTAAATTTATTCTCCGGAGTTCTCATTAGCTTGAATCGAATTATTCTGCATATGGGTTCTTGTAGCTTAAATAAAATTTGGATGATTGAGAGATGACCATTGATTTGATTTTAGCACAGTATTATGATTAAGTCAAATTCCTTCGATTTAAATATGTTGTAAGAACATTAGTTGACCCATGAAACATCTTATCAAGCATGGTCTAAGTGTATGGATGGTTCAACTTCACTTTTAAAGGACAGCTGACTTGGAGATTTATAAGTTTTGGAAGAGATCTTTTGTATCATACGGTAACAATAGATCGCATGTCTTCAAAGATTCCTCTAGGGTGTCAACCCAGTTAACCAGATAACTCCACAAATGAATGGGAATTTACAGTATCAAGATAGGATTAAATTAAAGGAGTTTAAATTGAAATACATACTTAACCCCATTTAGGAATTATAACTAATTTATATTGAGAATTTTCTTTGAAACTGGCTTTTGTAATGAATATTTTTTTTTTTATCTCAAACATTAAGGTAAAAAGTTCAATTTCAGGGTTGTTGGAGGGTTTTTTTAGCAATTCTTTAGAAAATATCATCTGAGAATGATGCATGCTTTTTGCATTTCAATAAAATTATTAAAGAAGAATATTCTTGGGAGACATAATTGTGTAACTAATACTTTGGGGATGAAAATGTAATTTTGTTTCATAGCATATTGAGATTTTAATTTTTAAATATAAACTGCTTCTTCAACAGCTCTCCAATGAAGGATATTTCAGAGTTTTATTAACAAATTATTTTGTCACCTTCCAAGTATCTCTAAAACATTGATGTGTGGTCTAGCTGTAAATGAGGAAAAAATTGCAATACTTCACTTCTCTGGATGACAGATTATATCTTAACTATTTTTTTCTGGAAAAAAAAATCTGAGTCTACGTGGTTTGCTAGTCTTTTTCCTTCCCATGCTGGCATGATACAGCTATTCTACCGGAAATGTATGTCATGACAATCACGAATTGTATGTCTCGAATTTAGAGAAGGTCTTTTCAGAACTTCAGCTTGGAGGATCTTGGGCCTTTAGCCCTTAGGTTTCCATTTCAAATTGGAGTCACAATGGTGGTACTCAAACTTAGAAGTTTTACAGAAATCCTGTTGCTTGAGTGATGAGTTCTTTGATTTGGACACTTCCTCATCTGCATTACAGAAAAATTGTCATTATAACAAATGCTTTTCTCAATAGACTCAGTGGAGGTCAAGGAGCACCTCGGAGTATATTACACTTGCAATTGTAATTGTAGACCCTTAAGTTTGGGATTTACTTCAGTGGGCAAACACAGGGCGTATTTGCATGGGTACACAGTATTTACCTGTTGCATTCTAGGTTATGGCCTACTAGTTAGAAAAATTAATTTACCTGAATTGATTAATCAGTGTCAAAACCCATGATGTGACTGTGAGGCAAACACTACCCTCTGTAGGGTTAGTAGGAGCTATGTATCATCTGTGACCATTTGAATGGTGTCTAGTGAATACTACTTTTCTAGACTCTTCCTATAGTAAATCAGTAAACAGTGTGTGCATCAGAAGCTTTAGCCCCGAGTTGCCTGTCCTGCTCCCTTAATTTCAACAGGGAGCTATGCAACCAGCTAAGGCTAGTAGACTAGCTTAACTAGTTAAGTGAGGTAAACATCTTTTTATTTGAAGAACTTAGACGGAATTACCTTGATTTCCTGTGGCTGGAGCTTTGATTTCTAAGTATTAGGAGAGATTTAATAAATTTTATCCTCTGTTGTCCTATTTCATCCTGTAATCTGTTTTTGAAAGGACACTTGTTTTTAAATTGTTCCATAGCTAGCTAAATGTTGGATTCTTGGCTCTTTATAATCCTCTTCATTCTTGCCTTTTTTTCCCCAAGACTGCTGTCACTGGAGTAACTAATAAATTCTTTATGGCTGATTTCAAAGTCTGTGTACTTTATACATGATAGGCCTCAGACTTGCTCTGGTTTTCTTCCCTTTTTCTTTGTGTTGCCATCAGTCAAAAAAGTAGACTATTGAAATAAATACCATAGTGAATAACTCTACCCAGATTTGCATCAACTGCAAATCGACACAAATAATACTATCTGCATTTTGTCTAATTATAATTCTAATTTGTATATTCAATTATATTAGAGAATCTACGCTCGTGTCCTTTTCAGTTTCTCTTTGAACCAAGTAAATACTATTGTAGTTAATGAATCCTCATATGCAGTACTTCATAATTTTACTAATGGCTGCCTGAAGCCTGTAATCCTCCTGGAATCACCAATCTTCTTTTCTTCATGTGAGTTTTTCTTGTGAAGATATTGAACGTTTTCCAGGCTCACTCCAGTTTTTCCACTATAGTTCATAGTTAAAGCGAATACATTTTTTTAACCTCAATGCAGATTATATTCCACCCACGTGCCTGATTTTTGTTTATACATTTATTCAAAAGTGATGCCTTTCTCTGCTTCTGTTCTTCAATGTTTTACTCTCCTTGATTCCACATCGTTTGCAAATACAGTGATTACAGTCCTGCTTACTTCAGGGCTTTATAAGACCTAAATTTGCTGTTCCTCAGGGAGGTAAATTTTTCTAGTTTCTGTAACTCATGTTTATTATTATTTTTTAATTGCTGTAGCTTGTTTTATGCTTCCCCTGTCAAGTAGGTTAAGGTATTTAAAAGCATGTGTGTGTGTGTATATATTAAGATTTACTAATAAGTGTGTAATGTAAGTATTCATAGCCAAATTCTAGGAGTACTTTATCACTTCTCATATTTAATGTGGGTAATTTTAGAAAATGCCATCAACTTTAAATTGCTTTTGTCTTTGTAATTCTGAGCAACATCCCTTCTTTGGGAATATTTTAAACCTTCAGGTCAACTGAAGTACAATATTACACTAACCAGCTATTGCGCTGAAACCTAGTGCTCAGATTAATGTTGTAATTATAGCAGTCTCGTTTAATAGACTTGCAGTGCAATGAAAAAAAAAAAAAATCTGTGGGTTGTGTTTTATGTATACTTGTGTGTCCTTGCAGTATTTTTGCAAGTGAAGCTTAGAAATAAAAAGCATAGAGAAGTTTGGGTTTGCGTTTTTTTGTAAAATATTTTTAATTTTAAAGAGAATTTTTACATAAGAATGCATGGATTAGAGGTGTTTCTTTAGGCTCTGAAATTTGAAGTGGTTGCTTTAGGAAAAGTTTTCAGATTTTTCTAAGACATATTTGTTTAGAATATATAATAAAGTGTTCCGATAAAGCTTTGTGAAAATAAAGGGATTGTGAGGACCAAGCCCAGAAACTTGGAGCACTTTACTTGGATGAAAATGTTTGCTCAGATGATGTAGTATTTGGGAAGAGTAGTACTTCTTTAAAATTTTAATTGTATTTTAAGGACACCCAGTAGACACTGAGGCAAATCCAGTTAGTGTAATATTAATAGGTTTAATGCTGTACAGCCAAATGCTACATCTGGTTTTGCAGTGTTCTTTCAATAGCCAAGGAAGGCACTGAGGACTCTGTGTGTGTGTGTTGTATTTAAAGCAGAATTATCAGAGGGGGTTGTATCCTTTAAAGCAAATTAACAGACTGTTCAAGCAAGTGTGAAGACTCACTCCTTGATCACAAACCTAAATTTCCTAGAAATAGGAGAAAGTGTAATTGTCCACAGGCTGTGGTTATATTTCCTTTGAGTTTTCGGACAGTTCACAAAAAACATTTACATTTACATACATTGCACAGATGGCACTTTGCAACATATGTATTTTGGGTTGGTCTCAGAGCTTATTGGGTACACTTTTAAACTTGTGACCTCTGGCTATTATAGTGGTCTTTGTATTTTGAGTTGCAGTGATTTCCTTTTTCTTCCTGAAACAATTTCTTATTGTTTCTTCTTTGTGCAATGCATGTGTGTTAACAATTCTACCATGTAATTTCTGTTCTTTTTGTTCACATTACAATAATCGGTATCTTATGCAAAAAAAACCCCTAAATGTGAGGTGTGCTGTAGTAGTATTTTTTGATTTAAAGATAATCTGTACATCTCAAGATAAAATTTAAATATTAACTGCCCTGTGATAATAGAAAAGTGCAATTGTTCTTTCTAGCATTTGTCATGAGGAAAAATAAGAAATTGGAATTTTACATGCGTGTATTCTCTTGGCCAGAGAGCTTTTTGTCCTCTCTTCTTGAGTAATAGGAGGACTGGACTTCTGAGAAGAGACTACATTGTCATATGTACTCTGGGACATAAGCACATAACTAGAGAAGAAGTGATTTCAGAGATAATTTTCATTAAAGTTTTAAATAGAAATTCCTTAGTCGTAAAAAATGAAAGATGCTTTTGAAACTTACATCTTGGGGTTAAATTAAAAGGACTTATATAAGAATTCTAGAACTATAGGAACATGGAAACTGGTTTTATTTTTTTCTGTTTAAGGACACGCAGCTTTAAAACTTTCATAGCCTTCTGAGGGAGGTGTAGATATCTTAATTTATAACATCAGTTCCAGGCACTTCTAAATGACATTTAGGACATTATGTATATATAATGGCCAGTATTCATGACTGCGTGAGCTTTAATTTTCTGGAGTCTCAGCAATTATACAATTCTGCTAATCAAAATGAGGCATTCAGTCCCTTGGGACGGACGCTTTGTGGACGTTTGCTGAGGCGACTGCCGACGTTGCGTTTCCCTCGTGTGCCAGTTAAATGGAGCTGGTTTGACTGTGCCTCCGTACACCCACTGCCATGTCCCCTTTCTTCTGTCTGTTGGTGGCAGCTTCCAAAGTACCAACTTGTTTCATGATGACTGCGTGTTGGGCCCCGTAATAAATCACCAATGAATAACCAGCTCTGTACTTCTGTATTTAAAGCAGTCCTGAACATTGATTAATGTGGCTCTTCAGCAGCAGAACAATGCTCAAGGCACATATGCACATGAAAAGCTCTTCTAGTGCAAGAGATAGCTTTGTCTTACGTGCTCCCCACCCTCCCCTTTAAATGATTCCCTTCCTGGGCTGGCCTGGGCCTTGGCTAATTGATTACCAGAACTTCAGGCAGGCTGAGTTTGGCCTCAGCCTGAGGAGGTAATGAGAGCCTTTGGAAAGTCTGGCTCTTGTCTGTGGAGATGCCAGTAGCACGTCTTCCAGCCGTGGTCCTCACAGCTGTGAGGCCACTTACTGCTTGGGACCCCTGGCTGTATTTAATACATAATCTAAGGACTTTTCTTTTGTCAGATGGATAGTGAGCTTCAGTTGGCAGATGACTAAATGGCTAAGGCTAAATTTAGAGTGAGATGTTCAGTTTTGGTTTGGGTTTTTTTGCCGTTTTAGGCTTGGAAAAGGGTATAGAGGTAAGGAATAGGGATATGTGAGTTGAGTAGTTCTCTTGCCTTGTGACAAGTTACTGTTCCTAACTTACAGTTGTTTGTATACTCCTGCTTCTTTCAAACAAACCCCTGTGACAAGCCTTGGAGAGTAGGGCTTGTCCTGCCCTTGGGAGGCACCTCAGTTCATTAGCCTCAATTAATCTTCTGAGCAATCCTGCACAATTCAGCCAATTAATGGAGCAAAGTCAAAACAGGAGAGTATTGTCACTCTTTTTAAAGCTCTTCCGTGCTTTCCACTACCTTATTTTTAGTTGTCTTCATATAGAATTTAGATATATGTAAAAATAGCTATAAAATGGCAGCTCCTTACTGAATGTAAAATGGTTGCTACAAAGTAGTGGCTATCTAGTAAAATCAACTACCCTCTAACTTTTTAATTGGCAATATAGTTGGGATCGAGAAAACTGTTCTTCAGAATGCTGGGAATTTGGTATAAAAATTTTTCACCTTAACAGTTAGCAGCTTAAATCCTTCCTTTTGCTAGTCCACTGTGAAATAACTGTGTGATATGACAGGAGAATAAATAGAGACAAAAAAATCTTTTAGAAAAAGAAAAACCTATGCTAATTAGAAATGGCTGCAGTCTGAAATGTAATTTTTCTGTGATCAGTGAAGTGCATGCTTGTTTGTACTGTAGATGTACTTATCATGTACTTCATGCTGTATTTGTACAGAAGCAAATTGTGTTTATTTTTGCATTCCCAGCACATTTATAGGCAAAAATACTACTGTTGGAATTGGTAACTATAATTACAGATGTAAATATTGTGTGTTTTCTTACTGTTTAGTGACTCATGAGTTATATATTTTTATTATTGTCTTGAGTATACATGAATATTTTTTAATCTCTATGTCCAGAAGAATTAGCAATATCAAGGTGTTTTCTTTTCACTAGAACCTGAAGTTTCACTGGATCCCAAAGTTCTCATCATTTCAAGGATCTTCTTTAGCTCTTTAATTTTTGCTTCTTCCAAGTTCTTCTGACATTAAATTTTGAATACAGAAAAATGCAGCAGCTTCCCCTCTCTGTTCATCTTGTCCCCAAATCCAGGAGTCTTCAATGATCTGTTGTTTGAGTATTCAGTACAAGAAAGAATTCTTCATATTTCTTTGCAAAAGTTTTCTCAGAGATAAGTATTTTTTGTCACAAACAAGACACAGTAAAAATAATGGGGTTTAATATAGGTTGTAACTCTAAACTCTGATTCCTTTTGCCTTCTGTAGTCTTCAGTGTTCATCTACTCTATTGGTGACTTTTTTTTTTCCTTTTGGAAACCTCCATGTTTTGTAGGACTGTCTGAATTTCCACTTGTGGGTAGTGTTTTGGGGTTTTTTGCTTGTGATATCTTGACTGTCTTTAAATCGTCTTCAAAGTAGAGAAAAAGAAAAGCTAAGATCAAGCATACCGATATTTGATTGATGGGCCCATTATAAAAATTCTATTGTATTTATCTATAAAAACGTTAATGTTCTGATTATGTTTTAATGTGAATTTGACATGATGTAATGCTATAATTATGAAGTTTTGAAATAATCCGGTGGTTCTGTCTGGACTTGTATCTAGTTTCAAAGTGTAAGTCCTGTTTTGTACTTAAAAGTGCACTGGTGGTGTTTAATGCAAGAGGCAGCAACATGCTGAATAGATTTTGCTTTGGGAGGTTGGGACTGCAGCTCAAATCTCCTGCCTTTTGGTATTTTACACTCTGTGTCATTTGGAATCAATGTTCAAAAAAATGTTGATGCTCTTCTGGACAATTGTTTTGAGGGGGATACTATCAGAAAAAGGTTCACTTAATGAAATGGTCTTTTTTTGAATTTGGTAAGCTCATGGCACTTCCTAAAGAAGTGCTTTGAATAGAAACTTAAGTAAGTGTCGGAAGAGACAATAGCAGTTTCCAAAAAAGACCCATTATAATATTTCTTCACTTTCACTTAAGAAGAGAAAGAAGGGGCTGACTTGGAATATCCCAAGCCTCTTCCTGTCATTAGCATCTGAACCCCTGTTACTCCGTCCTCCCATGTGTCCTTTTGCACCTAGGTCATGTTGTGTCCTTGATGTCTGACAACTGTACAGGATATGAGAGTCATCTTTCTTTGGTTAAACTCTGTCAGCATAAGCCAAAGGACACTTAGCAAGACTGATTATATTGATGTTGACAAATACTACAGTGCAATAGGAGTGAAAAGGTTTGGGGTAAGGCCCCAACATCAGCTATTTAAAGTAGAAGCCCTACACGATGCAAACTAAAATACAGTAAGTGGGGATGTTTGAGAGTAATTTCAAAAGCAGACTTCTCTAAATTGAAAAACTTATGGATGCACACAGTTTGAGGCATAGCAGGGGTAACAATACCTTACTATGTAGCTGAGCGGTCCTTTTACTGCGGAAGGTGACCTAGACAAGGAAATCCATCCTTAGTTTGCAAAATGAAGAAAAATAAAGGAGTTTGAATTTCATCTAGTCCTAGATTACTTTTTTGTTTGTTTGTTTAATGCATCCTCTTTCCTAATAAATCCCTGATCTAATATCATATGAGGAATATGAAGATTTTCCTATCTACTTTTCTTTCATCATATTCCTCTGCTTTCACTGCGGTCTTGTTACATAAGAAAAATAGACA
>VYZW01030833.1:2290-13863 GCA_013401315.1 Balaeniceps rex | reverse complement strand
ATAGTTCCAAAAAAGAACTCAAAAGTCCAATTATTTAATTTTCTTTTAAAAACAATTAACAACTGCTATTAAAAATAGTATGTAAGACAACCAGTTTCTGATTCCAGAGAAGTGAAATGGCACCATCTAGTGACATACAGATGAGAAAATAAAGTCAGGGAAGTCACTTCTTTTACTTGCTCACATCACCATACATTCAAGTTTGGAAACAATAGCAAAAGGAAATGTAAAAATAAACATGAATGCTGGAACACTTACCATGGAACAAGGAATTGAAGGTCAAGTGCTGTTACTCAAGGATTATTTTTGTACCAAACTAGGTACCTACAGTCTTTAGTATATTAAAATGTTTCTGGAGGCACATACAATATAAATTTAGTAGTCACATACTAATGACCCAAATATCTTCCCAGGAAAGCCAGATACTTTTTAAGCAATGGCAACAGCTGCTTATTAAGGAGTTCTCTATCAATTAATGATAACACACATAGCTGTCAAAATTTATGAATAAAAATCAAGTAACTTTGGACACATCTAACTCTTCACTGATAAAAACAAGTAAGGCAGCGGCCCCTTCTCTTCAATTAATAACAACACATCATACTTGCACAGGCACCGTGATCCTACGTGTCTATGTTCACTGATTCACATTCCCAGCAGACTGCCTAAACGCTGGCAGCATAGAACATTTCTAAGCGATTTTTACAGAACTAAACTTTAATTGCTTCTATACAGATTGCATACATTTTATAAAATCTTCTAGGAATTCATCCACTAGAAAAATATAGACAAAAGCAGAATGTTTGCTATTTTTTATATTTTCTCCTCTGTGCTCTTCTTAAAGGAATATATTGAAAAACAAACGTAGTCACATTTTTCTCAACAAGAAGTCATATGCCCTTTGGAGGACTATCAAGGAGGGCTTTTACTTTAGGAATTGCTGTATAAAAAGTGAGAGAATGAAGGAGGTTGCACAGTGGAGATTCTATACTCTTCAGACATTTTTCACCAATGTTTCCTCTTTTGTTCTTTGCTTTCTGTGTGTATTTAATAAATACAAAGAACAGTTTCTTGCTTTGCTAGAGAAGTTAAGTCTCTAGCAACTCAAAAAAACCCCACCAACACCCATCACTCTAAACTTTTAGGGTGTCCCACCCTAAGAAGTGGGACAGGTTGAAATTATAGCATCAGAGAATTATCTTTTTTTTTTAAAAAAAAAACACACTGAGGGACTGAAAATACTTTGTGACGAACATTACAGTGATCTGTAGCTCTGCTGGCTTCTCGCTTATCCATAGCTCTATGGCAGAGCAAAGAATACTACCTATTCCTAATAAAAACAAGATAAATAAGGTTAAACTTTTATTGTAACAGGGTCGAAAGCCATTAAGAAAAGCAACAGACAGGAGAGCTGGCATTGCTCCATACTGCTGCAATCTTCAGCAAGAACAAGTAAAAACAAAATCATCAGGAAAATCACAGAAGAGAAAGCTATTACAAGCTGCTACAGGTATGGACCATATTCCAAGAACATACGGATAAAATCCTTTCTGGCTAGAACAAGCACTGGGTCAAACAACTTAATTTTATCCACTAATTTCAACGTATGCAGCTGGCCCAGATCAAATTATTTCTCTGTTTCTATGAACCACTTCACCACACAGATACCTATTTTAGCTTTAGCAGAGGACAGAAACATGTATTTGAACAGGCTGCCCTTCCTCTTTCAAAACTGATTTCAGCTCAAGCTGAAATTTCTGCCTGCAAGAACTGTTTTCAGCTGACACACAGTAAAAATGGGACTCTCGTAATCAGTCTTTTGAGAACACCTGCAGACCTCACTTTAACTTTTACAAAAACCTGTATGATTTTCAAAATGTGATTCTTTTAAAGCTTTATTTGCAAATATGTGGGGGTATTATTTCTAAAAATTAATTGTCACTTGTTTTAACCATCATGGAGACAAACAGTGGAAGTCCACAGACTCCCATTTGAAATGATGACTTTTCCAATCTCAGCTACAGATACAGTAATGGTATTAAACAGCAAATGCTTCTGGGTCATAAAAAGCAGTAAAATAAGGAAAAGACATGTTAGAGTATCTTCTGATTCTAAAATTTTGTATGAATACCCTGAAGGAAAAGGCATGCAAATAATTTGAAGAGAATACATGAACAAATCTGCCTTTTTAGGTCTAGCTGTTACTGTATTTTGTCTTAGTTGATTACACTAAACTTTTAATAAGCTAATGTTCACCCACTAAATTACATAATTATAAGAGATAAATTAAACTGCTCCCTAAAATTAAAAGGAAAAAAGATAATTTCTACTACTTAAAGCCTAATAATAAGGGACTCCACTAACATCTAAATTTTAGGATCCCGCACATCTCGAAATCAAAGTAGCAGAAAATTTCATAGAAAAACTTGCTTATGCTCCAAACCTCGCTTTTGATGTTGGTGAACCTCTGCAGGGGAGGCTGAGCTCACTTGTTGGAAGCCACTGCTCTAGATCAAGAATGACAGGCTTGCCGTGGAGTCTTTCAAGAGGCACTGAAGCACCTGACATCCCCTCTAAAAATAGAAGGAGCACAAACCTTTAGATCTTGAATTAGTGAAACTAGTGAGCGTGGTAGTATACTATCAGGGTATGGGGGGGTCTTTGGTGACTAGAAGCACAGAGCAATTTTATTAACAGATGGTATCACTTAAAATATTCTAACTATGGTAAACGCAGAAAGATGGTCAACATACAGAGAGGTGTTGACCACCTCAGCCACCTCTATAGCTGAATCTTTGATTATTAATGTAATCTAGTAATTGGCATAGTTATCATAACACAGTCTTCATCTTGGTCGCAAAAGAAATGCTAAGGGCACTCTGACATCATACTTCTTTGGATGCTATAGACACAATCATGTCAACGGGGCTCTGAGCAACCTGATCTAGTTAATGATGTCCCTGCTCACTGCAGGGGGGTTGGACTAGATGACCTCTAAAGGTCCCTTCCAACCCAAAGCATTCTATGATTCTATGTCTCCACACAAGACACTCACATGTGTCTGTCAAAAAGCTGTCAAAAGTCCAGTGGAATCAGGTATCTAATTCATTGGTATGGAGAAATACACACCAATCAAAATGAGTGTTGGTCACCTTTTCCCCAAAGCAAGAAGATTTTGGAAAGACTTTTGGAACACACATCAAAGTTTTCACTTGTTATTTGGAAACTGAAAATAAAAATAAAAATAGTATCTTTTTCTCTTGGTTAACATCAGAGACCAATCTCTTGAAAGATAACTGGCAAAACAACCCCATTATCATTTTGCACATATTACCTGAATTATAAGAAGCTACCCATAAAGGACATGTACTGCTTGAGTTATTAAAGATTACATTTCTGTCACAAAATGGTAATTACAGGGTAAGGTAAGTATCACAGAATGCTATGCATGCAATTCCAGGTCAGTAAAGCAAGCTGTTGCTTTTGCACTCAACCATACTCACTCATCTGACATTTTATATAGCAGTCACAAGACAACATATAATGATATCAAAGGCTACCATATGACACTCCAACACACTTCTCAGAAAACTTACCTGACTCTATTAATTTTGTGTTCTCATTTAAATAAAGGGAAAAAACACTTTAAAAGGACAAATTAAATGTTTCATTCTATATCCTTAAGCAAAAAACAGTTTGGAAAGTTTATTATTGTTTAATCACTGTGATCTTTAGAGAAAGAGCTACAGTGTCATAAGTTGAAGAAAATTGGCAAGCAGTAATAACAATAGCTCACAAAAACTTCCAAATATATGGTTGAAAGGGAGTTTGCTCTAATTAATACTAACTTTTAATGAAGAGCCATGATAAATGAAATATAAACTACTTTGTTTTAAATTCTCTTTCTTTCCAAGAGGTGGCCCTTACTGTGGAAGAAAGTGCAAGGATTAATTAACAGGGTTAACTCTATTAGCTGTGTTTGATCTTCAATTTGCACCATAGACTCAAATTTAAAAATCAAAGTTCCTAAGTTTTATTATTTGCTTTAAGGCTGCAATCATTTTATTTTCTATTATTAAACCTAACTCTTGAGAAAGTATCTTGCCACAAGAGAACTGCTGATCTTGCATACTGGTAGCTATTTGTCCAATATGATTCCACACTTAAGGAATCTCCAGGGAATGGGAAATATCGTATGACTTACTTCAAAAGTCTGTTGTAGGTAAATTGAAATAGTTCCTGAAGCAGAAGAGAAAACAGCACTCCAAAGATGAGCACATTTTCCCATACTGATGCTTAATGGCTACCACCAATTTGCACAGCAACAAACCACACAAGGGAAGAAAGCAGCAGGGAGACCAGCCAGACGAAAGCCCTTGAATCAGAGAGGGCTGAAAAAACCCAAAGAACTGTTATTCATACTGCACTTTCCACCAGCATCTGAAATTTCTAATAAGAATCTCCATTAGGCAAATAAATTGGTTAGAGAGTTGCAGAATAAATACCACAAAAGAAATACATTCTAAAGAATAATACACTCCAAAGAAGAGCGCATTTCCCATAACAACAAACTATTTTTTAAGAAAAATTAAGCTAGCGGTTTCACCTCTGATGTGGACAGGGTGGTTAAAAAACAGTTAAACAACTCTACCCATTTATGCAAACTACATTACTACTGAAAGAGGAAGGACTAGCCTCATTACACTGTGTGAGAAAGTACAGGAAAGCAGCACCAGCTTCTAAAAACACTGCCAGTAAAGGCTGTTTCCTGCTGTAGCTACAGTTCTTGGGAATACCTGCTAGGCACTGAGAATGAAACAACAGTGACTTGAAATGAATTAAAAAGTGCGTATGAAAATGGAGGGCCTGCCTAAACATCGGAACTGGAACGGGCCCAAGCTGGTGAGGACGGGGCTGCGTGCAGTGGGGGCTCAGGGCCAGGCCTTCCCCAGGTGGGACACCCTGGGCACCTCTGCAGGGCACGGCAGCCCTCTGAGGCAGCAGGAGCAGAACAGAAGCTGCGCAGCCCTGCACCAGGGCGCTCACCCGCCCATGTCCACTTACTGTAACACGGTATTGGGAGCTTCCTCATGAATGCCCTCGGAGCAACCAAACCTGTCACCACCACGTAGCTCCCTGGTTTTCTACTCCCAAGCACTACAGCACAGCAGCAAGGTGTCCACACGGCACAGCCTGTACCTGGCATTCCCAGTGCTTTGCCCCAGCAGGGTGACTGAGGGCATGGGACACGGGCTGTGGACATTTATGGCAAAAGGCCACAGTGCCGGGGACCCCTGTGGGGACCCTCGGCGAAGGTCCCCAGCGGCCGCCCGGGCCTGCGAGGCCGTGCTCCGGGACGATGCGAGGGCCGGTTTGCCGGGGCAGATATGCCCGGACCCACCCGGGCCGGCCGGCAGCCCTCGCTGGCACCCCCGGCCGGTGGGCCTGGGGCACCGCGAGGGGGCAGCCCCACAGAAACGTCTGAGAGACCGAAACGGGGGTGAGCTGCCGTCACCACCTCAGGCCCGTCTGGGCGAGACCGCGGCACGGCGCCGGCTGCCCGCGGGGATGCGGCGGCCCGGGTTGAGGGGAGCGGAGCTCACGACCGGCCGGCTCCGGGCCCGGCGGCCTCCTCAACCCTGAACCGGGCGGGAGCGCTGTGCAGCCGCCCGNGCCGGCCGCGACCGCGGCAGCCACTGAGGCGAGGAGCAGCTGCCGGCGGCGCGGCTCGGCCCGGCCCCGGGGAGGGTGCCCAGCGCCGTCCCCTCCCCCGGCAGTGCCGTGATGCCCGCCCCGCCCGCCGCGACCCCGCTTTGCAAGAAGCCATGCTCGGATCCCAAGACCGGGCGTGCGCAGGGAAACCACCGGGCTTTGTGCGAGAAAGGCGGACGTGCGGAAACAGCCCCGCCTGCGCTGCCAGGGCTGTGCCGCCTGGCCCCCGCACCCTACAGCGAGCTCTCCCCTCTGCCCCTGAAGGCGGCGCCGCCGCTTCCCGCCGCCTCTGCCGGTATCCCCAGAGCTCGGGAGGTTTCCTTACGCGCGAGTGCGCAGCTGCCCGCCGGGACCAGCCTGCCACCACGGCCGCCCCGGGCTCGGACGCCTGCGGGCTGTGAGGAGGGGGCGCAGATGCCCGCAGGCTCCGCGGGACGGGGCTGCTCCCCTCAGGCGGCGCTGGGCGGGAAGCGGGGTCTCGCCGCACCTACTCGGGGAGAGTAGGCGGGGAAACGGCTTCAGTTCTACCTTATGCTTGACTGGTTTTTTTTCCTCCCCTCCCTTCAAACAGATAAATTATCTGCAGAGTAATGTTGCTGGGCACTCAAAGAACAGTTAATTAATTGAATACTATTTTTAAAGGATTGCCCATCCCCACGGTTGGTGCGGTGAGTTGCTTAGCCATTTCCTAATTCCAGGTACACTTACCAGTGCTATTCTGGAAAATTACTTACAAACAGTATTTAAGACACAGGTTGTTGCCTCTTCCCTGTATTTTATTGGTTCAGAGCATAAATGTGAGTTTTACAAAGTCATTGCATTTCAGGTGAGGAAGCTCAGAAGCAGTATTCAGCAGCGTTAAACAATCTCATGCACAAAACTTGCTCAGGCTTCTTGGAAAAGTTCTGTCCTTCATCTAGAATACATACCAGAACTAGTTAGTTGCTATGTTGCCTGGAAAAAAAAAAAGAAAGAAAAAGTAAAGTAACACTAAGGATTTACAAACAGCCTTGAAAATAAATACAACATTCAACTTTTCTTTAAAAGAAAAAAAAAATCATTGACATAATAATTTGTACTTCACTTGTAGTTAACTGGGTAAGTAAAGACTGCAATTTTCTTTAGAGATGAGCACATTGCCAGTGGTCCAACAAAAGTATGTATGTGGATGAAATAGTGCTGAAAGTGTCACAAATTGTGAACGTAAGCAGTTGAGAAAGGTGCCAGCTCGGCAGTTCTGGAGCCTCTCATTTTCTGTCCCAAAGACAAGTATGTTCACAGTAGCATCATCTCTTTATGCTGTTTTGCAAAGGTGTTAAATCAAGTCAGAAAGGTTAGCGGCACAATGGTAACGTTTCCCTGAGAAATCAAAACCCATTTTGAAACAGGTCCACCAATCTGAGAGACCACTGCCTAACACAAGGCCTTGGGATACCAGGTATAGTTGTGTATCGTGGACACTCCTTTGGAGTGGTGGCATAAGCAGGAAAAGTCACAACTACAGTAAGTCATCTCAATCCCAAGGAAGGTATTTAAGACTAAATAGGGTGAAATTCTCAACATGTAGTGAATGTTTACAGAATTCTTGTTCACTTTGAAGGCAGTACAATGTATTCAGTAGTACAGTTCAAGTTAACACACGCTTTCCACAATTCATTAAACATGTTAATTCTTCATATGAGGAAAACGCTCATACCCTGCTCAAAACTTACAACTTTATTTCGCAAATTGAAGGAACAATATGTACTGAGTATGTGCTCAGAAGAATTTATGTATAACATCTGTTCACACCAGAAGCTTAGTGCTGATGTGCTCTGCTGAAGACAGTAAAAAATTTTTGAAGCAACTACAAAACATCCTAGAGCACTGAAAATTCTCTTCAGTATGTTTTGCATTCCATTTCACACCCTTTCTTTAAACCTCTGGATGGCAAGAATAACATTATGCAACATAAAAGCTTCACTTATGTATCTCTTGAAGATCAGAATCTTTCTAAGGAAAAATATTTTTGAAATCTTACATTATATTGATGACTTCGGTATAGTTCAAGAATTCTAAAGAGCCACTAGTCGACCAAGTTGAAAAACAATCATTTAGGAAAAAGGCAATATACCAGATTATAAAAGCTGAATACATTCTACACGTGTACCAACAACTTGCCTCTGGTCTACAAGTGTGCACTATTTGTATAGTAATTGCTAGTCTGCAACCAAAAATAAATCCAGGAACTGTAATAAATCACCATTTTTAAGCAGTGTAAGTATGCCTGCTATTTCCTTTCAACAAATTGAGCATGCAAATGTATTTAAAATGTTATTGGGATGCAGATGAATGCCACTAACTTCTGTGAGAACTGAAGGACTTGCAGAAGTGATTTTAGGACTGCTGAGCATCTAGAACCAGTTCAGATCAAGGGGATCTGCAAGATAGTGTTTAAACAGCTGGTCCTAAAGCAGCAAACTTGTCTGCCAGAAGCAGTCTGGGGGAAAAAACCAAACCAACAAAACCCACACAACAGAACAAAACCAACAAATAATAAGGTGTTACAAGAATGTAACTCTAGCTTGCTCTTGCTTAAGGTAAAGAGACAATACATCCTTTCAGCTAAACACAGTTTATTAGACAAACATGTAAAAAGCATGAATTTCAGAAGCTACTGGTCATCCATGCATTTCCCATTTATTCCTTCGGGTGCCCACTTGGGTGTCTCAACCATTAATTTGCTTTTGTCTTGGGTAGACAAAACCATTCTTTCCTTAGGTTCGCTAATTTTCATACCAATGGTGAGTTACTGCCAAGCCACAATAATTTGAAAGTCAAGAACTATTGCTAATATAATAGCCAACAAATACTTCTGTCAAATCCCTCAATATTCAGTGTTGAAGGAAGCTGGACAAACAATATGTGGTATACTAATTCATTATATTTGTGCCTCAGGTTACTTAAGAGTCATACCTTTCACATAACGCTGACTTAAAATACCACCACCAAAAAAGAAAATGTTAACACCTTGAGTGAGTAGATAATTCTTAATCAAATTGGAGATTGTGTCTCATGTTATCTTTACTGGCATTGCTCAGAAGTTACTTTGCAAGGGTATTTCATGACACTAAATGTCTGGAAAAATGGTTCCTTATGAAGCTGAAGGTCATGGAAATAATATACTTAGATTTAAGCAATCACTACAGGAATAGAAGATATTTCAGGAGAAATCTAAAGAACAGTCAAGTTTAGGAACAAGCAAAGCCATAAAAAAACCTTGTGTTAACTGTTACCTGAAGTTAAGCAAAGCTTTACAAATGCAACTTAGCTGGACACCTTTCCACAACAGATGTATTGAAAATAGGATGGAAATGCCAACTGTATAAAAACTATGTGGAATATTTCATACAAAATACTCCAAATACTTTTCATTATGTAACTTTTATTTGAGACACACGTTGTTGTAAAAAAGTTCACATGGAATAATAAAACCATTGGAGTGGGAAGGGGTTTTTTTTAGGGGTTGGGTTTGGGTTTTTTGTCTATACACATCAATACACAATTAATGATTAGGTTTACAAGTTAACCACATGACAAGTTCACTTTTATCTGCAGGAGCTTTTCACATTACACCTTTATACCAGAGATAAAATGTGCTTAAACACACAGAGTAGAACACTTCTATTTCAAAATTAAGCATTTTCTCAAGGACTATACGTTTTATTCTGAATTTAGTAGCTATATAGCACTAAAATAACTGTAATTGAAATTTTATTTGCAAAAATGTTCGTAAGGCCATAGGAATGCACTAAAATACTATGATTCACCAGAAACAAGAAAAATCAATGGAAATCCTGCTTTTGTGGAAGAAAGAAATAACAAGTTTTATTTATAAGAATGAGAATGGCATAAGCAGTTCAGTGAATGGAGGAGAAAAAAGACCTATTATCACCTACAGAACAATCCTTATGAAGTTTAACATTGCAAAATTTCAGTTACATTAATAGATAACCAAGTAACAGATGCATTTCCACAAATAACACATTTATGCATTTTACATATTATTCATGTACTTTCAAATCATTATCCACTCACAATATTTTATGTGATATGTATATTCAAGACTCCTTTATTCACTTGTGAAAACGATCCACTTAATTCACTTGACTTCAGCAGACTAGTATGGGAAAGGTACTTAAAATGGGAAATACTTTCTGTAAGAAGAACTACAGGTCTCAAAAGTCAATTAGCATTTTTGAGACCGTCCCCCAAATAGAAAAGTGAGCTGCATTAAGTTTCATGAGTGGTTTAAGCCTTAGCAATAATAGAACTTCCAGGCAGTAAGTAAATCAAATAGTCTATATACACTCAACAAAAACTTCTTGTGCATGTTTTGCTGAGCACAGACTGAAAGCTAAAATTGCAAAGCACTGAGACCAGTCTGGTTTTTGTTTGGCTTTTTTTTTTTTTTAAACCATTTAGAAAAATATTGGTCAAGATATAGTGCACAGACATGGGACTGAGGGAAAGATTTCATAAAACTCCATAGCATAAGCAGCATTTTTGTTTTATTGAAATCCACCAAAAAATGTCTGCCTTTCCTGAAAAGTTAATGGCAATTTCTGGAACAAAACAGAAATACATTTGCTGCTTAATGAATAATAATTATATAACTTTCATTCTACTGGATATTAGAATACTAACTAGTTGACTGAGGTATAGTTAAGAGTCCTTCAAAATTTAGATTATATAGTCTTGAGCAAAGTAGCAACAGAGACTGCACAAAGCAACCATAGTGATATTAGAAAAGCCTGTAGTACCCAGCATCTGATGCGTAGGCAGAACATACCATTTATCAACACCTGCTTGTCTAAAGGAAAATATAGCTAAAAAAATTCCCAGTAAAACATACAGCTGATTTGCACGCTAAGATACAGCACATTTTTCAATGTCTGACAAGGCAGACTGTACACAGAAAGAGGTCTGTACTGACCAAAAGTTAGCACACCGATAAAGTGCAGCCACTCAGCCATTTAATACTGCTGGAGAAGAGGGGTGGGGGCAAAACAACAAAGAAAAAGAGAGAAATCTGCATTTTACCTTATCCATAAGACCACATGAAATTAGAATTCTTCAGTTTCAGCAGGGGACAACAAAATTGCATTAAATTCTTCTACAAATAGAAAAAGATGAACTTTACATGAACATTAAGCAGAGTGAAATTATTTACTGCATTATTTTATCATGCATAAAGTGAATTTCCTATGGTCTTACCTCACATTTATGTACAGTTTAGCACAGCTAAATGTAAGAAAATAGCAAGTTTTTTTTCTCTCCCCCTCCCCCCCCCCANTGCCAAACACAGAACATGTCAGTTTTGGTTTGCAGACAACCCCTGAGATAAAAATCAAAGTATTACGACACCAAATAAGTCAGAGGTAAATTACTACTGAAAATAAACAACATTCATAATTGGTGTCACAACACTTTCTGTATAGAAGCACTTTTTTTAACCATACAGAAAACATAACTGCTTTAGCCTGTCCGAGAAAAACATCAAGGGTGGACAACAGAGCAGTTAGGGTTGCTTTGTTTTTTCACTAAACCACGTTGCCATGAAGATTTTTCTGTTTTAGTGCAGCAACAGCAGTTTATGAGATTCACCATCTAGTTGTAACAACTATTTCTGTTAAACTACATGTGGGGACAGGTTGATAACCACTTAAAACTTTATGAAACCAGCTACTAATCTTAAACCTTTCAAAACCAAAAGTCTTTAAATCTAACACTGTTGGCCCATTCACTTTCAAAATATTTACAACAGACCCAGAGATGACAAATTCAGTACCTCACACCACAAAACGAAGCAGTTATCTGTG
>VYZW01030827.1:15468-42329 GCA_013401315.1 Balaeniceps rex | reverse complement strand
TATACGCTAAAACCCCCAGCGTTCCTGGTATTTATAAAGAGGGGAGGAACTGAAAGAGTCAGTTGAGCAGGGTGGACTAATAGAAAAAGATGGACTAACAAATCCAAAAAGGCACAGAATATTTTGGAGTTCAAAAGTAGCATAAGAAAAGATGATTAGGAAAGGAGATGATGTATTGCTCTGAGGAGGCAGATGGGGGAGTGGAGAAAGAACAATGGGCAGCTCAGGGTAGAAAACTACCTGGAGCAGTTTGTGAATAGAAGAGGAGACAATGAGTGAGGGATGAAGGATTAGTATTCTGTTTTAGGAGCTGATAACTTACTGTTGTGCATCTAACTCCTTGCAATGTGAAATAAGGGAGTTTGGGGAGTCCTGATTGGGGTTGAGAGGGGTCATAGGAGTCTTGTGTTCCAACAATGCTTTTCTTTGCTGTATCAGTTAAAGCACATCACATCAAATCCATACTGTGAACAGCCTGATGGGACAGCAGGAAGATTGGTAGAGATACTGATTAAAAAATCCCTGGCAGATTTAACTATTCCATATCTAGCATNGTAAGAGAAGACGGTGAATTTCATTGTGAAATGCCTGCCACAAGGACTTGGCACCACGGGTACTTGACCAGATTCCTTAGTATCAGTCCTCTAGGAGGCAACCCAGCCCAGCAAGGAAGATGTCCAGAATGACGATGAGAGAGCTGTGAAGGTACCATACACTCACTCAGGTACCTGGCAGTGCAGCCAGTGAGGAAGCTGTGCTCTGGAAGCTGATGCAGAGACCATTTTATCCCTTGCAAACGATAGAAAGACACTTCTCCCCTCCTTTTGTTTTGCTTTTTGTTTTCTTAAAAGTATCAACCCAACAAAAATAAAGCTGAAATATACACAGGTATTTGTATACCGCTGCAAAAACTGCCAACATCCTGCTGTATAGACAGGGATTTCACTGAGTCAGTGGAGAACAGAGCCAGCACCTAGTGTGAATGCACCTGCTAGCAAGGCTGCCTCGGATGACTTCCTTCCTTCCTCTCCCTCTGTCTCTGTTTTTAAAACACTCCCCACCATCTCCACCAACTGTTGATGAAGAATTTTCACTGTTTACATCCTCATCACTCCAGACTGTGGGAGAGGTGCATGAGGAGATTGCTCCCAGCCTACAGTCTGGGTGCTCCCGGGCATTTGCAAACTCCTGCTGTAGAATTGCAACCTACAAAGGGTAGAAAATGTTGCACTGAGCTGGGATTTTAGTGGGATTACATCAATGTGGCAGCTTGGTCAGTGAAAAGAATAGAAACAGCTAGATAAAAAATAAAATGTTGAGGAAATAACTATACAAAGTGAGGCTTATTCTGAATAGCCTTTCATCAGAATACAAGAATTTTAACAGTGCTGTCTTTAAGTTAACAAGAACATAACTCCCAGAAAAGAAATACGTTGGAAAAGGAGTTTTCTCCCTATTATTTTTACTCTTAGTTTTACATCCCATTTCATCCCTAAATCTGTTGCTTCTAGGCAGTGAATCCTGGCGTATGCTGCCCCACAAATGCATGCTTTGATGCTGATAGTTCAGCTCTGGACTCCTCTTTTCTTCCAGACCAGGTGTTCTACTTCTCCCTGGTAATGGTCAACATGGCACTACCTCATCATACACCTCTCTCTGGAAATTATGCCAGTGCTACTTCAGCATCAGCCAAGAGCCATGCTGAATCAATGAGGCAGCTGGCGCCCTCCCTGGGGATGGAGTGCTTTACCTTTTGGATTCAGGCAGTCACTGCGAGCTGAGATCCAGGATGCCTGAATGATTTTTCATAGACAGGTGAGAACAAAAGAGCTTTGAAAACCTAATTCAATAGAATCTGGAGACATGGGGCTCTATTGATTAAAAAAAAACCCCACGCATACACAGTCCAGCTGCATTTTCATCTTAATTGATTTTTGTATGAGATGGAGGAGTGAATTCTGTCAAACAAAATAGTCCATAGAAATCTTTTCTTTACATACCATTAAGTAAGTAGATTGTTGCATGCACAACAGCTGTGTTATGTTTGCAAAAATCAAATAATTCCTTTATAAAGCTCACAAACTGTAAATTGATCTCTTTGATCTTGTCCACAACATATGCTAATCCTCAAATATCCAGGGAAGAAGGGGATGAGATAATGCAAACAAAATAAAAACCTGGTTAATATAAAACATTTGTAAATTACGGTTTGAGGCCAGTCCATAGTTAGTATATTTACTTTTGGGAAAAAAAAAAAAAAAGACAGTTAAGACTTCAAAAGGAGAGTTTAAACAGGAAGAATTTGGTTTTGTTCTGTGAAGTCTCATTAAACTGCAAGTCGGAAAATTCTCCTGAAAATAAATGAGAATAGACTGCACTTAATTTTCTCGCTACAGTGTGTATACCTACTTTCACAGGAGGTACTTGACAAAACCCATCAAGAATAAAGCAGTCAGTTTCTACAAACACTGTATGACTAAAATAGACTGGAGGATTCTCAAGGTAATCCCTAACCTTACTTATGAGACTGCCTGGCTGATTTACAGCATCTAGTTCAGACCATCCTAAGGAGCACTCTGTACATTGTACTACTTTCCCTTACCTCTGACTCTGTATTTAATTTAGGACTATAAGGTTAGGGACTGGTCTTTGTTGCTGCTTGAAAATCTCTCAGTCCTGTTGGATGCTGCCAGGAACAAGGATTAATAATAGCTATTATCGTTCCAAGGCAGATGATCCTCCAGTGTAATAACTAGAGAGGTTTCTGATGTCTCCCTCTGCCAGGACTGCATGGAATGACATCTAACCATGCCCATCTTTGCTAAGTTTGTTGAAATCAACGTTAACACCCAATTTTAAGCACATTCACTTGTTTCACCTCAAGGAGTTAATTTTTCTTAGGTGGCAAGTCTCCAGATCTGCAAAACTCAACAAAATAGGAATGAAAGTGCAAGGTACCAATGGAAACTAAGCATCTGCCATCGTTTTCATCAGGAATTGCACTGGCTGTGTGACTGCTGACAGAGATCTCTCTGTGTTTCCTTTTTTTTTTTGCCTTTGGTATTCAAAGCAAGCACTAGTTTTGCTGAATAGAAAGAAATACAGCTGAATCACATGTCTTCAAAGTGGCTGCAGGAAAAGACCTGAAAATGCATTAATATGACAGCCATCCTTTACAATAGTTTTTATGCATCCTGTAGAGATCCTGCCTGGCAGAGAGAGCTATTGCCTTTAAAGAAAAGCACTGTGGTTGGGTTTTCGTTCCTGTCTGGATTATCTTTCAACTGCTTTTATTTTGGTAATCAAAACCAACTTCCTCCTCTCAAAAAATGATGAAGGAACTGAAACCTCAAAAAATTATGATCTTTATTAATTGCATTCAAAATTTGTCAATTCCTTGTAAATACACAGGTCATCTATGCACCCATGGTGCTTTTTATCTCAATCTTCTTTAAAAAAAAAAAAGGCTTAAACTTCACAACATTCCTGTGAGGCAGGTAAATCTTTTCATAAAAGGATTATTTCACCCTTTATGGTGATACAGGCACCCCCAGGGTGAAACACTGTGGTTGTTTTACTGCCCGTAGCCACACAACACAAGAAGTGAGGGGCCATGAAATGAAAACCATCCTATCCAATTTAATTTTAAGGAGAAAGTAGATAAGCAGAATGTAAGGTTCACAGCTGGGATTTCAACAGAGCAGAGGAAATAATACACCTCAGAAAAAAGTGGCACAGTATCTTTAGTGACTGCAAGTAGCAGACTCTTGGTTTTACACCTTATCTGGAAGACAGAACCCTCTGCAGGTCATTGCTCCTCACATTGTCCTGCAATATCAACATGAGTATTAGTGTTACAGAGGAAAATGCAAGCTACCAACTTACCAGTTTTCTTTCCTGAGGAATCTAGATATTCCTTAGAGTTTCGCTGTGCAAATACCGCCCGGGCATTACTGATGAGTTCTGACAGTATCACAGTGCAAGGTGGCAGGATGCAGCAGATGTTCAAAAGTGCCATTGCAGAAAAATGCCAGAGGAAAGATTATCTACCAAAAATGTTTATTCCTTCTCCCTAGAGTCTCACAACCCATATCTGCCTGTTTATCCGTAGTTCTGTAGTGATTAGAAATGTTTAGATGTCTTGGGATCATTTGGATAATTCTCCCCATCTCGGAATGGGCTTTTGCACTCGAGGTGCCGGATGAGGATGGAGAAATGGGGAATTACACTTTACAGCCCAGAAGAGGCCCAAAGGTGTAAGCAAAAGTAAAAGGAGCAGCAATGGGGACAAAATATATATAGTTTGGTCATGTTTGATTGAAATGGAAGAAACTGGAAGGAAGGAAGATGAGGACAAAGAATAAATGCTGCATTCGGGCTGCGCTTGTCTTTTTTTGAGAGTTACCGTGAAGGTGCAGCCACAGAGCAATTACTTGGTGTGGCTAAAGAGAGAAGTAGCTGCGGCTGTGAGCAGAGCCTGCCTGATGAGGATGGCCTGACTGCTGGCAATGGGGTGGGATGGGGCAGGGGAGCGGAAACAACCAAAGAAATCCTGCCCCTATTACAGAGGTGTTTGATTTCAAGAAAATCAGGATTGCGCTGAAGATGTATTTTTGTGAAGGGGAAATGGGGAGGCAGGATGTTTTATTCTTATTTGTATACTTGTATCCTTTTCTGCCACTGGATGTGTGTGTGGCTTCTTTAGCTTTGAATGGTATAGTCCTTCAATAAGTGGTTAAGGCAGTGTTTTGGACACATAAAAAGAAGGATGAAACTCATTTATGGAAACTCTGCTTTGTACCCTTTCTTTATGGTTAAGTTTGAAAGGAAACCAAGTGTCTTTTTCTGTAAACCATTCGTCAGGAGCCACAAGAGCTACATTCAGAGCTTGAACTACCTCTTTTTCTGCACACCTCTTCCATAAATCATGCATTTATTTCTGACTTCCCTGGGTAAACCCAGGCAATCTGCTGTGCTGTTTATGGGTGGCCTTCATGCCTCCCACGTCATGTTACAGGTATTTCCAAGCCTCCCTAGGACGTGAGCTTCTTAGGTTAGGAGTCTAAGGGGCTGCAGGAAACCGTGGCAAGAAGGTGTGTGTTGTATCACACGTGCGGCTTCTACACATTCCCAGCAAGAGGAAATGATTTTAAACAGCATAGTCTGCCTTGATCTGTATGGACATAAAGCTGTAAAATGTTCTGCAGTTTAAGGAGGAGAAAAGCACTGATAACTGCGGAGATTTCAAATAGATATTGATTTCTGGGTTACATAGAGAAGAGCCAGTTTTATTTATTTCTTGATCAAAAGAAATGGGAACTGAAGTACCCATTGGGTGATGAAAATAGTCCCCTGCGGATGCAGGCACAAAGATGTTGACCAACTCAGTCTCTGTGCTACAGAAGAACATTCAGCTGGCAGGCACAGTAGCGGCGCCCACTGCAACGCTGTCACCTTCCCTAACCCAGGGTCAGTCCTGAAGCAACAGAAAATGGGGAGGACTAGATCTGACCCCACTTCAGTGAAGCAAGCAGAGCTGGGAGAAGCAGTGGCCAACTTGCCTTCCAGTAGTCAGCAGTGAAGGCCTTCACCCTGCCTGCAAAGCAGATGGAGGTGTGCCAGGAGAAGGGGGAGAAAGGGAATGGTTCTGCTAATTTCTGCACAGGAAGGAACAGAGATGTGGCCTTGAAACACAGAGGATACCGTGTTTAAAATGGTGGAGAGTCCAAGATGTACAGTCTTCACAGAACTGTCAAAAGATGAAAGCTAAAGATGTGGAAAATGATATGTGTTATCTGTAATTCAATTTCAGTATTATATACTGGAAATTAGTGATATAATAGCCATGGAAAGGTCTCCAGCAATTGGCAGTGTAAAAAAATTAACTTAGCTGTCTTTGCTTGGCTATTTCATAAATGCCAAGGTCTATCATACCATCTCTTATAGACAGAATACTTGTTTTGAGTCCATGATCTAATGCTCAGAGGGGATACTTGAAATCCAGCAGCTGAGACAGTGAGAAAGGAGTCAGTTTGCATGAGAAACCTAAAATGATTTCAATGGAGTTTTGCAGAATAGACCAAGCTGGTGTCTCTTACAGATTAGTCGAGTGATGCCTGGACCCAGCGTGAATCAAATCTTCTCACAATTTCTTTGATGTATAGTCCCATCTCCTTCTCTGCTTTCCTACTATGTGAGCTTCTTTATCTTCTACTCTGTCTGGTACTTTGTTTGCCTTCTCTTTAGAGCATGAGAGAGAGAGAGGAAAATGGTCTGAGGACTCATTACTTTATCCCCAAGGCAACACTGGAATGAAGACAAGGGACATCATTGTTGAAAGACAGTAAAATGATGGGATGTAATGAGAAATACACTCAGGGAATGCCAGCTAATGCTCACAGCCCTCTCAAGATAGTTGTAGCACAGAACATCTTGCATTTGTCACAACCAATCATCCTGAAATCATTATGGTACTTAACAAAAGAAGAGTTTATAGCAATGCATATTTTATTATATGCTCAATGAAGAATGTAGAAAGAAGCACTGCAAAGGCAAAAGAAATTTCTCATTAAGTTCAATAAAAAATTTAGAAAGTTAAAATAGGACTGTGGATAACCTGAGATGTCATTTCATACAAGTGTCACTTTCCTGAGATAACTACGACTCCCTTCTAAAACAGGTTTTTTAAAGCATATTGACCAAATATTAGCTTATTTAGGAGTTTTAGAGGTCACTTGCTGCTACTTAGTTGTTCCCAGGTAATCACACACCTACTCAGGGAAGCCAAACAGGTGCCATCATTAGAAGGTGTAATGTAATATGGAAGGAAGGATGCTGTGATATGGTAGCCTGGACCCAAAGGGAAAAGACTCAGCAGAGGCACACTCAGTGTGTTCAGGACAGAACATCTTACATCTATGCAAAGATAACCAAGGGGTATTTCAGATCATTTCTGAATTGGAAATACCATGGGAAGGTAGGTAAAGGATGAAAAGCAAAGCACAAAGGTTTCAGTCCTGTGAAGGACAGCGAGGGTCTCACCACCCTTTTAGTACAGCACAGAAGTAGCTAGCTGACACAATTAATACATTTTCTATAAGGTGCAAATACTAGTGACATTTCTGTGTTTTCTTCCTATTATTATTCAGAGCCACACTATCCAGCAGCTGCAGCTTCCAGAGAGCCCAGCTGAGGCTCAGCACTATGAACTAATCTCACTGTACCTTCAGGCATCATTTTAGCTAGCATCTCTCATTCTTTTAGCTTAGCTAAGACAAAAGACTGTCTTCAGAATCTGGCTCCTCTGTTTTATGTGGGCAGGAACATGCAGGCAAACTTAGACTCACAAAGAGCTACATGACTAAGTGACAGGGTCTGCACACAACGAAGCACCTGCTGTTGTGGCAGCCTCTCCTGTGGGATGAAAAAGGAGAGGGGGTGGTTTCGGTCAGACTTTGCAGCTCCATGTTACGAGTAGAGGGAGGCAAGAGAAGAGGGCAATCTGCAGGCTCCCCTAGATGATCTGTGTATCCTCTCCCCCGTCAACATTTTGCCTGCTGACAGTTCCTCTCCTGTGTCCCTTCCCCACTCATCTGCTCACACAGCTGCTTGACCGAGCTTACCTGCCAATGCCTCACATTTTTACCACTGAGCTATCTAGGAGGCAGTAGTGCCATTTGCACAACTTTGCTTATTCCAAAGACATTTACAATGTTTTTCTCTTACTACTTGTTACTCTTTTTTACTCTCTTACTTTCTTGCTCTTACTCTCTTACTGCTTACTACTCTTGCTCTTCTCCTTGACTGGGACCAAAGTGACATTCAGGCAGACACCTCAGCAGTAGCCCCTGTAACAAGATTTTGCACCACATCTGAACCCATGCAGTCACCTGCCAGCTCCCTGAGACTTTCTTCAGTAGCCTGGCACACCTTCTTTCCATGGTTTCACAGAATGACCGACTCCAAGCCACCATCTCTCCCCACTACCAGCATCATTGGAGAGATGCTGCAAACCCACCCACATCTTTTGCTAAGCCACAAACACCCTCTCACAGGTTGGCCTACCAGTACTGGTGGCTTGAATAACTTGTTTTCTTGGGAATATTGAACAAACTCTTGCCCCTTGATTTCTTGCAGCTCTTTCTTGATGGCTGCTTTTGCAGTGTGCTCTGATGAACAGGTAACATTTTTATAAGGGCATACAGTGGCAGACACTTTCCTACCACTCATTAGTTCCTTGAACAGTTTAGCAGCAATTCCATACATGCTCTAGCCTTTTCATTCACTTTTTCTTCTGTTTCTCCTTGAGTAATGTCACTTTCATACAGTCTTTCACTAGCAGCTCATCTAGCATCAGCTGATACACAGTAGTACAGTATTTCCATCTTCAAGAACCTGTTGCTGTACATAATAGGAATCCTTTCATCACACAGCATTCTCTTTCATCTTTGTCAGTCACTGATTCCGGTCCAGTGACCTTTTCACTTCCCTTTACAATGAGCCTGTTTACAATCATAAACCATTTCCTGCTTTCATCTCACTTGCCTCATCCATTTCCAATCTTTTCCCTTGCAAGGACAGTGTCACGTCACATCTCATCGCTGAGTTGTTAACCTCTTTATTTGGAACTGGTCTTGTATATCTTTTTTCTTTTCCTTTCACCCCTACACAGTGGTACCTACAGTAGGACCACTGGGAAATTCAGAATTTTAGCACTTCTCCTCCCAGTGGAAGAAAGCACAAAGTTAGGACAAGTGAAGCTCAGCCAGCATCATGCTACCACTGCAGTTTATTGTTACAGTATTTGATCCAGTGAGATACTTTCAAATTCTTTTTCAATGCCCTCTTGAACATGCAAGTTCAATTTTATGTAAGTACTAAATACAGCTGTGACTTCTTACTTCTCCTTTCAGTCATAAGCTGTGTGTCACACATTCTTGTGTGGCAAAAAGGAGATTTCTGATTGAAGAGCAGCTCAGCATGTTGTTCCTGTAATTAACACAGAAGAAAACTCAAATCTTGGTTCAGAAATGCTTGAACGCCTTCAAACACAAAGATGTTCTGACAGCTGGGTGTCCAGTGGGAATTTTGGATAAGAAACAGGTTCAAAAGGAGTCATTTTTCTTCAGGCCTTTGCTAATGAGGACAATGGATGAGTGACACGGGCAGCATATAACTCAGCCAAATGGTACACAGGTCTTTTATTTATAAGTTTGCTTATTGACAGCAGTAAAACTTGGAGAGAACATTGCCAGCAGAGCTATGCAGTGAATATGAATCTATTAATCTATTGATCTATTATTCCTCTTCTGGAAGAGGCCAAATGCTACATAAATTTGAGTTGCTGCTCCACCACAATGATTTTTGCCATATTGAGACTGTCTGTCATGGCATCCATTTATTTTGGTGCCTACTAGGGCATCTCAGTCTAAGAGAGCGATGAAGGACCCAAGACAGAAGTCTAGAAGTTGGGGACTTCCAGGTACTGATTTTCTGCACAGTCAAAGGTAACATCTAGAGTAGGTGTATGACTACACTACTCATCCACTTAAATCTTTGTGTTAAACACTGAATCGGAAATTGTTTTGCCTGGAATTAGAATGGCAAAGGTATCCCTGAAGTCTTTGCGCATTATATTATTAATTTATTTTTAACTGGGTCGCTGAGGTGGGCTTCTCAGCAGAATAGATCACTATCCCAGGGAGCTTATAAAAAAGCAGCTTGTTTACATCAAGCAGCATGTGAACAATTCCACTGCTGAAAGCATCCTGGCTGTGCTTGAAAATAACTGCTTCTCCCTGACAGTAAATGTTCCTGGTTCATTCTGTATATACATGTGCTGATATTATGTAGATGCCTGTATCTGAGCAAGAGCTTTACATTATCCCTTAGATGGTGACTGCTTAACATTCGTATTGGAGAAAAAGCAAAAGGCTTTGAAGTTTGACCCTTAAGGTGATTTCAGATTGGTATCTCAGGGCATTTTTTTTTTTTTACAAAACAGCTTCTGATTTTGACCATTAAGTGATTTGGACTTTAATGCTAGGATTTTAGTGTCTGGATGATGTATCTGGAAGCAAAGTCAGGCAAGGAGTTGCCTAGATATCATCATTTAAAATCCACAATTAATGATTCCAGCAAGTTAGAGGACACAAGAAATGTGTTTCATTCTCTCTAACTGTAGTTGTCTGAAAAATAGAACCTAATCTATGTTGGTGCCCCTTCTTCAGCCAATGGAGAAAGATGGCATCTTCAAAACGCAACATGCTTGGACTAAAGTAGGTGCCTAATTGATGCCAAGAAGCTAAATCAAATGTCAAAGTGCTCTAAAGCTTCATGTCTGAGTTTGGCAAGATGAATGTTCAATTCATCCCTCTGGACTTTCCTGCCCTTGTCCTTTGACTGTGAAGCCTAGACAGATAGCTAAGTCTACAGGCCAAATTTTTCATGGTTACACTTGTGTGATGAATCCCTATCAGAACTGATACTATGAAAATACTGCACAAACTAGATGTGTTTTGTATATTTGGCTGTCTGTACTGATAACACTGTTTAAGAGCGAGGGATCAGCTGAACAGTCCCTCTGAGAGTAAATGCTCCTGGTTCATGCCCAAAGTGCACAGGGGGATGTGAAGAATATGAAGCATTTTGCTTTGTATCACAAGCTCAGAAAAACCTTTGGAAATTTGATCCATAGCAGCATCTGTTGGCATAAAGATGCACCAGGTTAGTTGCTTTCAACAAGTACAAACCACAGATCAACCTTGAGGCTGGAGCTAGTCATAGCTTTATGTTGAATAAACTAGAGTTTGTTTTTCTATTGAGGTTAGAGTATATTCAAGTCCTTACGTTTTCCAACTTGCAATTCCCTTGCATAACCAAACTTCTCTGCTTCAGTTATTGTTGTGAGAATATGTTGTTTAATATTTGTGAATCTCTGTGCATGCTGAATATTAAAACATATGAACATCATATCAACACAGTTGAGAGTGAAGCGCTATGCATTATAGAATTCTGTATTTAAGGTCTGTTAAAGTACTGTCATATCACAGACATAAATACGCTGAAAACACTGTCAGTTGTGGCTGCAGCTACATCCTGAAGGCTATATTTTTTTCAGCAAATTAGTTCTGCAGAGGATTCCATGTTTTCCATAAATAGGTAAATAAATAAAACCCACATGATACTGTAGTTAATCCAAAGTGTAGATACAATTTTGTGCACAGCACATTGGCCCAGTCAGCAGGGTTCTAGAAAGATGCCCAGCCTTCCTTTGGTGAGAAGACACCAGAGACAATCTGGGATATGAAAGATTCCCTTTGGGGCTTACAGCGTGGTCCATGCAGTGTCATGAAGAGACAAAAGTATTCACTACAGAAACTACAGCAGCTGGGTGGAGCAAATAGTGTGAAATCAATTTTGGTTGGGAATCCTATGTTTTACAGCACCTCAGGAAAAGATGATGTAATTTGTCCACACATGGACTGTTTTGTAGCGAAGACTTCTGCAGACACACGGTTTCAGTTATCGGTCATCTTACATAGCTGTACATGCCTATACCTGCCAGACACAGCTGGTCACATACCTGCAGGAATACAAGCTGTGACCCTGAAAACATTCAAATGTGTGCCTAATTTAAAGAGTGCTAATAGTACCATTGATGCATGGCACTGCTTAAGTGAATAGAATTAAAGCAGGTGCTTAAAGGCTCTAGGTTAAACAGGGATCTAAAAAACTTATCTCTTCACACACAGTTGTACTAAAGAATTACATGTTCGGAATGAGTCTGCAGAACATCCCAGAACTGCCCACCAGCATTGCCTGCGGGGACAGCGAGCAACTTTTAGCTAGAAGTCTTCAAAACCATAGTGCTACTATCAGCCTGTCTCCTCAGATAGATTATCACTAATTTTAAAAGAAATTATATTACTTTCCCAGCTCTCTGTAAATGGACTGATATGGCTTTGGTTCTGGGGAGCTGATCTGTGTGTCAGCTGTGTGCATTACTGAAGACTAATCACTGCACACAAAATTATAACACACAATTAAACTTTGAATAGAGTAGTAAAATGGTTAGGTTGTTTTTTCTCTTTTTTTCTTTTTTTGGAAAGCTGTTTTATTTTCATAGTGCTCTCCTCTGCCCACGTATTTCTTCTTTTTTTCTTTGCAACAGTGGCTTTTGGGATGAGGCCTGAATCCTGCTGTACTGGATCTTCTCTTATACACTTTGCATTAGCAATTTCCTGCTTCACTGCTCCTCCACCATGAGACAAGCTTTAAGATTTAGTGATCGTATAGCACAGTTGAATAACAGCACTTCTATTTCCTTTTACAAAAATCGGCAATCTCTCTTGCCTTCTGAGAGCCTTAATCACCCAGATGCACCTAAATAAAAATTGCAACACAGAAAAGAAAAAGTGGCATCAGAGTTTTTAACAGTGGCATTTAGGCATCTGTATTTTTGGGAATATAAGAACAAACAAGTTGATGTATTTGCATTCAAAGGGAATTTTTTTCAGCCACAGTAGTTCAGCAAAAATCACTGGGGTTTTTTTGCCCTCCTCTGTTGGGTGAGTGTCATCTGCTTTTTGCAATGTTATTTTACTAGGGGAGAGATGTAGGAGAGTGGTGGTGCCCTTCATCTCTCCTGTTGTCTTCTGGCAATTCACTTCAGTTGTGTCTTTTTGCCTTTTACTTTAGGTTATAAACATGGGGAAGCTTTTTACAACCCCTGGAGGCTGCTGGTTCAACAGATCCTTTCTGAGCCAGGCAGCTGCTGTTGGAGGCCTGTCCTTCTGAGGACTGGGCTCGGCGATTCAAATGGTTTCTTCTAGTCATGTTTTGTCCACCTGTGCTATTATAATATAAGGATGACTGGACAGATAGAAGATCCTTTTAGCCTGAAAGTCTGCCTCTGACAGTAAATACTGAAGGAAAGTGTATAAGAACAAAGTTTCCTAGCTTCATGTAATCAGCAATTTAAACACTGACTGACCTGGAAAGGTGCAGCTGGGCTATTGTGACTATTTAATAGCACCTGATGGCTCTATCTTCCATAAAGTCGTCTCATTTTCAGTCCTTTCAGATGTGCAACCTGCACGTCCTTTGGTCATGAGCTCCAGAATTCACTTACATCTTGACTTTCACTTGCCTTTAAAAATACTACCTTCTCAGTTCACCAGGTGAGCATTTCTTCTTGTATTGAGAGAAGGAGTGCAAAATCATTGCCTGCTTACCTTCTCCATATCATTTTGTTCCTTTGCCATTGGTTTTACCAGCAGAGGAGGTGCTTTGTAGAGGCTTTCCTTATGTGGAAGCTGTAACACAGTGGTGATTGCTCTTATCTTTCTCTGCAGCCTTCCTATTTCTGTGAAAGCCATTTGCAGATACAGTGAACAGATCTGTGCACAGTCAATGATGGGGACATAGTAACCATTTGTGAGTGATGTACTCATGTTTTCTGACTTATTTGCTCTTTATTTTTTAAAAAAGGCTTAAGATCTATTTGTCTGTATAATTTCCACTGACTGTTAAGCTGATAGTTTCACAGGACTTTCCACACACCTCTTTCCTGAGTGGAAATAGCTAATTTAGAGCACATAAATAAGGGTCTACCTTTTAATTTACTGACATTGAACTTCACTTTACATTTTATTACCATTTTACATACAAGTCACTTTGTAAATGAGATCCCTTTGCAACTCTTCACTGCCACCTTCATTTTTCCCTGTCCTGAATAATTCTGTATCACCATGGTGTGTAAATCTTGGCACATCACTATGATGAACCTTGCAGACCATTTGCAAATCTGTTGAGTGCTGAAAATGCCTGCACAGATCCCTATGAGCCCCATGGCTAAATCCCTCCATTGTGAAATTTTTTAATTCATAGCAGGACCTCCGCCTTCCTCCAAGCAAGTTTAGTGTTTTTAAAGCCCTTACGGAGAGAGTTTGATGAAACTTTTTAAGAAATCCACATACTCCTACTGCACTGCAGTATCCTTGTTTACATATTAATTGACTCTTCAAAGAAATGTAATAGATTTATGAAGCACAACTTCCCTCCACAGAAGTCATACTGGCCCATCTCATACATATCATGTTTATTTCTAAGCCTATAGATTCTGTTCTTTAATACAGTTTCTGCCAATTCGCCCATGATGGAAAAAAGATTTCCTAGGTTCATGTCGACAACTATTTAAAAAAGTTGGCATCACACTTAACATCTCTGGCACTGAGGCCAGTGTATATTTTAAGTTACAAAATGGAGTTGGCTATTCAGCAGTTTCATACATGAATTCCTTTAGGAGTCTTGAGTGAACGTTATTTAGTCCTGGAACCTGATTTTTTACAACTTATTTTATAATTTGTTCTGAAATCTTTTCTTCTAACATTTCAGTTTGAGACAGATCATCGTATTCTTCCCCTTATAAAGCACTCTGGCGCCTGAGCCTCCCTCAGATCCTCCACCATGAACAGTAGTGGAAAAATTCATTAAACATTTTCAGCCTTATCTTCCATGAGCACTCCTTTTACATCTTGATCATATATCTGCCTGACTAACTAGCTGGCAGGCTTCCTACTTCTGAGGTGTTTGAAAAAAGTTTTTTATGAAACATTTTTATGCCTTCAGCAAATTGCTCCTAAAAATATTTTGGGCTTCCTTGTGGTTTTCTTCAAACTTGCCAGTTTTTATGATCATCTTCTCTTTTCCTCACTTGGATGAAACTCTTTTTTTGTTCTTTTTACTTTTAAAATCTTTCTTCACCCTGTTGTTTACTATAACTGACTTGTGATTTTGTTCCTTTTAAAGTTTTTTGATAGTTGTAACTAGCTTACTAAAAGCCTCTAACATGACATCTCAGAACAATTTCCACACCATACAAAATTTTTTACCCTTTTGCTTGTTACATTTACATTCCTCTTCCCTAGCTTTCTCTTTTTTAGGTAGTTCCCTTTTTGAAGTCAGACATGATTCATGTTAATTCTTTCAACTTTTTTGCTTCTATGGGTATAGTCACTGTGCATGTAATATAAGGATATATTAATGCCCTTTTACAAGCTTCTTTGAAGCAGGCCACTGCTTGGAGCTGAGTCAATAATGGCTTCTTCTTGTGTGGGCTCTCCAAGCCGTTATGCTATGCAATCATAAGTGGGCAATGTCTACACCATTTTCTAAGGCATTCCTGAGGATAGGACACAGCAGGTACCTCTGACACCCTTCTGCACAGCAGTGGTCCCCTGGGACCTTTGAGCACCTCTAGGAAATTCTTAAAACTCTTAACAGCTCACTGACTTGGCTTTATCACACATATTATATGATGCCATCCTGCCACTGTACAGAAAGGGTCCTGCTTGATTTATCCACCAGTATTTTGCAGCAGAAGGAGGGAATGTCTGAAGTGAATGGAAATTCAGGAGCAGAAGTCTTTCTCCAGGGTATTTAGTCCAATGAGGAGAGAGTTGTCATCAAATACCACACATTTATTCCTTATGACTCCTTACTGAGGAATCCTTGTTTTTTATTTCCCTAGTGTCCTGGTTTCAGCTGAGTTAGAGTTACTTTTCTTCCTAGTAGCTAGCATAGTGCTGTGTTTTGGATTTAGCATGAGAAGAATGCTGATAACACACTGATGTTTTAGTTGTTGCTAAGTAATGCTTAGACTAGTCAAGGACTTTCTTTTTCAGCTTCCCATGCTCTGCCAGGTGCACAAGAAGTTGGGAGGGGGCACAGCCCAAGATAGTTGATCCAAATTGACCAAAGGGCTATTCCATACCATACGACGTCATGCTCAGTATATAAACCGAGGGGAGTTGGCCGGGGGGCAGCGATCGCTGCTCGGGGACTGGCTGGGTGTCGGTCGGCGGGTGGTGAGCGGTTGCATCACTTGTTTTCTTTTCCCTGGGTTTTGTTTGTCTCTCTCGTTCTCCTTTTCATTACAATTATTATTATTATTATTATTATCATTATTATTATTACTATTATTATTATTTTATTTCAATTATTAAACTGTTCTTATCTCAACCCGTGGGTTTTCTTACTCTTGCCCTTCCGATTCTCTCCCCCATCCCACCGGGGAGGGGGAGGGTGAGCGAGCGGCTGCGTGGTGCTTAGTTGCCGAGTGGGGCTAAACCACGACACCTAGCTATGGCCATGAGCAAAGAATAAACCCTCACAGTTATCTCCTGAGAGCTCTGTGCTTTCAGGCCTTGTGTTTATCAAGAACATCCCAAAGCTTTGGATGCTCCAGCTCCCAGCTCCAGATCCCAGCTCAGGATACTTTGAAACCGGGCACTTAGCAGTTTGCTCTCAGCTATCAGTTCTGGAGCTGGGCCTCACATCAAGGACAGAGGTATCTGCTGCCTGTGAAAGGACTGGGAAATTACAGGTACTCTGGGTGTTTGAATCACCTTGGCATGTCATCATGGAGGTGAGGCAGCTCTGCCTCCAGGGGCTGTCATGCATATAGTCTTTTCTTAAAGAGAATTTATGTCCCTCTGAGGGACAGAGGGGAGAGAGCATCCCTTCAAATAGCATGGCAGTCAGATACCCCACACAGTGAGAGGCTCAGGTGCCTTTCCAGAGCTGTGGACTTGGTGAAGAGGAATGCCATTTGTTTGGACAGAAAGAGAGAGAGGTATAACATTACAGAGGATTGGAAAGAGTATGTGCTTTTTCACAAGCGTTAAATTTCCTTGAGTTTTATTTTTAAAGTTCTCTGTAACTGTTTAAATGAATCAATGAATTCGTTCTAGTTTGGTTTTGCTTTCCTTTTTATATAGATTTCAGATATTTTGAAGAGTTCCAAAATTAACCTTTTTGCCTTTGCTGTTTTCTCAACCATGCTTTTAAGTATATCTTATCTCTGCCTCTGAGCATGGTACTGGGAGTACTTCAGAGTACACTTTAGTCCCCAGCCTAAAAGATTACATTTTCTCCCTTTGACATTGATACTGTCATGGTCCACAGCTACCATATCCTCTTTGATCTTGTGTAAGAAACTGTCTAGAAGCCTTCAGAGGTCCAATACTGTTACATGTGGCATACAAATCACTGGCCAGTTTTCCATGGCACCAGAAACAGGATTATCTGTGTACCTGACAATTGAATCTTTCTGTAGGGTATCTTCTTCACAATGCAAGCTAGATTTCTTGTCCTCTGACTGATATTCTTGGTGCAAAATAATATACGGATGTCCTATGGTTCAGGGAACCCATTTACTGGAGATGTTCACTCTTCTGCAGATGGATGCTGCCCTACCATAGGACTATAGTAGCACAGGTGCTGCTAGCCCACAGCTGAGATTGCACTGTGATGTCTCTGTGAGTATTGGTAGTGTTCTTCTGTCTCCCCAGGTTCCTTCAATTTGTTACATTTACCAGGGCCAGGATCTTGGTTGCTGTGAGTGCATCCCATCTGCTCAGAGGGCAGATAATTGTACAGAAGATACCTGTGCATTAAGTGAATCAAGTAGCTTCCACCCTCCTTCTGGTCTCATTAGATAGTTTGCTCCAAGCTTCTACAAAAGAGATTGTTAATTAAGGGTAATTAATCTACCATTGCAGTGCCCAGTACTCAAATGGAAAACAAACAGCTACCTGTTTATCATTCTCTCAGACCAGCTTTATACTGGATCCAGTTAAACATTGTTAAATCTGTGAATTTAATTCAAACTAGGAGTTTAAACTACCATGCTCAAGGATTTACTAAATTCTAGTCAGCAAGGGCTGAAACTGCACAAATTCTAAAACTGTAAGTGTGTTTTATCTAAGTACATTCTAGCATGCTGGCAATGTTTTAAATTTAGCTGAACTTAAAACCTAATTGAACTGTGCAATCCCCACCCCACCTTAAATTTAAATGTAATGCCCCCTTAAGACTAGCTGATCTCTAGAATCCAAATTTACTCAATGTATTTTACTGCAGTGTTTGAAACTAGTCTGCTCAGAAAAGCAGATTTTATTCTAAACAGTCTGTTGTTGCAGAATATATACTATATACCATATATCTGAATCTGGAAATATCCAAACTTCAAAAAAATAGTGCATCCAAGTTCTGACGTGTACATAGACGCCTGTTTATTTAGCGCGTGCTTAGCTAAGCTGAGTATCGTCATTCATCTTGAGACTGTCCTCCAGATCTGTAGAGACAAAATGAGATCTGCAAGCCTCAATTTACCTGGGGAGCTGGAGTGATCATGGCCACCTTGCTAGATTTAAACACCATTGCTGTTTAAATCAGGCCTCTGACAGCATCTGATAGTCTCCTTAAATCTATGTGAGGATATAAAACCATGGACACATCTTATGTCCTCAAGAGGAAGATGAATCTTCTGAAAATGTGCTTCTTACAATTATGTTTTATGATCCTATTACCTTATGAGTGGTACACTACATAAGCTCAGCACCTTTGAAAACAGCATAATATATACTATCGACAGATGACATGAAACAACAGATTTGTCAGCACAGGTCTGTAAGGAGTATAGGCTGAAAAGTAAAAGATGGATCTGTCAGTAGGGTAAATGGTTGATTCTCCAAAACAGAAATCCCAATTTAAGGCCTGCTGTATAACACTTGACTGGCACTGCATGATCATCTGAGACATAATTATCCAGGATTGATTTTGATCTGGGGATTATTTTCATACACTTGTCATTTGTGAGTTTCATGGATTTTCAGACTCATGGAAATCAAGCCACTTGATTACTCTCAGTTTAATTTTTGACGTCCTCCAAATCTCTTTGCCATCACTGCAAGTCTTGTATAGCTGAGGCTGGCAGTTTCATAGCAGGATGTGGGGTGAGCCAGCCTGGGGAACTGGACTGTCCCATCCATGACTCACAGTTCACAGTACCAGTCTGAGCGTGAGCTGGTCTGCAGCGATTGCCTGTGTCACTGCCATTGCTGCTGACATCCCTTTGCGTTGTACACTTTCCTTCTCAAAGATATGCCTTTCCTGTTCAAAAAGGTTATGTCCTCCGGGATATGTGTCAATGAAATGGATCAATTTTATTTCTGGATGATATATATCTCTTCACTTCCAGCTTTAAGAAGTCCACTTACCTATTGGTGGAAAGCGCTTACCACCAAGGTACTACGTATATGCGTGCAAGGTGCTGTTCTTGGAGGAATGTGGAAGGGCTCTGCTCAGGAACAATGATCCCACTGCTGTGAATGTGATGTGGTAACATAGCCTCAGATTGCAGCAAGGAAAATCCTGGTAGGTTTAGGAAAACAATCTTCACAGTGAGAGTGGTCAAGCACTGGAATAGGTGCCTGCATGTGGTGATGCCTGCATATTGGTGATGCACTCGGATACATTGCGGAATAAGAACAGCAGTTTAAACCAAAAAGTATCTCCTTGGTGCTAAATTACATGGTGTAGACATAGAGCAATGCTAAAGTACTTTGACATGGCCTGTTGCAAAGCCTCCCTGGGAGTCTTTCTGCCTACTGCTTTGGGGCACATCCTTTGAGTAACACCCAAATATTAGCATCAGGTGCGACGGGTGCAACTCTGCACCAGCAAAAGCTGGCATTTTGTTGTGGCAGGGGCAGAAGGTTGTTTAATATATAAGATGAAAAACTCTCTTCCTGCTCTCAGTTTGTTACCTTAACTTTACGGACTGCTGCATGCGTAATTGGCTGTGTGTGCTTGGCAAACGTGAAGTTTAATGTTGGCTGTATTTTGCAGTATTATGCTAAGCCACAAGGTGGCACTGGAAGATTGTAATAATCCAGTGTAATTAAGCCCCCCCCCCGCAACTCTTTGACAGAGAAAGCATGAATTTTTACATTAAATGATGTAAACCATGGGAATTGGTTATTTCTCTTTCTTCTGATTTTTGGCTTCACTTCCCAGCAATTTTTAGTAAAGTTTTCTCAAGAGTAAGATGGAAATGCATCTGTGTGTAGTATAGCTATTGCAATGGCACAACAAAGTAACTCCACAAATTGACAAGCCTTTGTTTTTAAACATGTATTCATTAATACTAGTGATCCTGACAGCTATCTCTCTTTTTGTAGGCAAGTATTCATACCTCAGCAGCAACTTCATACAAAAGTAGGAATTTCATTTCCTCTGTAATTTCTTTGATATGTTGCCTGAAGCTTTCTCTTCCTGTGTAAAGATGAAAACCTATTTCAGGTTTTCATCAAAGGTGAAAGTTCTTGCAAGATTTGTCCATTTCTAACAAATATTTCACAATATTCTCGTCCAAAATATCTCTTTGTTTTAATACCAAATGTAGGCTTGGGTAAGCAAAAGCAGTTAACTATTGTATTGCTATTAACAGGTGAAATCTGACACATTTTTACCTGGTTTTACAAAGTACATAGCTCCTTCCTGTATTCTCACATTTCTTTTTTATCCTCTAAATACTGAAAATATTGGAGCTGGTTTGTAGTTGAGTAAAGTAACAACATGCCATCCACTTGAGTAGGCTGATGTCTGACTGAAGATTGTCCTTTACACCTATGGATGTCTGAAACACACAAAACGATAATGAATAAGTCTGAGGGAATCCTGGTTTTACTTTTGCATACAACAAAAAAGCCCTAATTACTGTAGTTGCAATGTAAAATCCCGATCCTGGAGTGTAGACAGCCTTGAATGTTTTTAAAGATATTCCTTGCTGGCCTTAATAGCTGGCCACATGAAATCATTTACTAGATGAGGGGCTTAGACAAAACCTGTCTTTAAAAATTCTTGTCATTGCAAGAGGTATCCAAACAAGACTTCTGACAAAGGCTCAACTCCACTTCATTTGAAGGAAGTCTCAAAACTTTCATTTGTCTGAAGAGGAACACACTGGCTGCCTGAATTTAAGGGTCTAAAACATGAAAGGCAGAGTTGTTTCTGAGTTGTTTCCTGATAGCTCGTTTTGCCTTGTAGGAATAATGATGCTGTTATGTCATTATGAAAGGTAAAATATCCCCCTCACTCAGGTTCTGCTACTCACTGAGCTCCTAGCAAAATCAGTGGGGTAGGTAGTTTACAAGCTCGCCACGAAGTAAAAACAATCTGAAAGGGTGCAGAGCTCTACATATTGCACTGAAGACTCGCCCAGGAGCCCATTTCTTCTTAGCTACAGCTAGTGGCAACAGTATTTGGCACTATCCAGTGTCTGAACTCAGCTCTCAGGCTGTTCTAACTGAGATCATTTATCCCTTTATCAGCTGGTTCCTTAAAAGAGAATAAGCTTCCTTCTGGACACCAGCAATTCTAGTCATTCACCACCTGTGCTTCCCTTCCTTGACGTCATCAGAGCTCTGAGGCTCTTTATTGCAGTGTGTAAAAGCTGTAGCCCCAGCCCAGCTCCCCATGAACAGGTAAGCATGTAGCAGAAGACCCAGCACTACTGCCTGTCGGCCTTGCTCTAATTTGCTTGGCAGAAGGAATGACACTAGGAGATCTCCCTTCAGTGACAGTAATGCTGTATCAGGGAACAATACAGAACAGTTGACTATGCTGCTTCAGAAGGTGTGGCTACACGGTGTCATTTTGGCACATGTGAGGTAGAGCCAGGATGTCCTACCCTGCAATGCTTTTGCGGAGAAGTTTTGCCATTCTTCCTCATTCTCCGTGGAGTGGCCTTCTGCCCTGAATGCTCAGGGTTTGTGTAGCATTCTGGACGAAGCCTTGAAGAGAGATGCGCCCCCGGGAGCCCAAGAACAGCTGCTTCTACAGTGCCCTGGGCTGTGAACATCCCTCCTTCCTCCGGCCCTGCAGGCAGTCCGAGAAGCCTTTGGGGATTTCCCTGCTTTCTTCCTCACCATCACACAGAAAATGAAGACAACTGGCCTTGCAGACAATCTCCCACATCAACTCCTACTTCAAGGCAATTTAACTCTTATATTTTAGCTCTCTTGTATAAAGCCTTCCCAGCTGATGTTATACACATTGTGTTATTTTGCAATTAAAAACCATACACATACACACAGAGATTTTAATAAAACTTTTGTTATCAAGTTTTATTACTTCAACAAGTGTTGCTGTCAGCTAATAATCCCTAGAGTGGCCATCATGAAGTATTCCAATAATTGGATTTTAATTAAGAAATTCACTTAGTCCTACACTATTTTTGAAATCTAATTATGTCTTCAGAAAACTCACCCAAGTTGTGGTATTTTCTGGACAATGTACAGACTCAATACAGATTCCTTCCATTACTTTAAGTTCTTTTTTTTTTCTTTTCTTTTCTTATGTGTATTATTAAAATTCTTCTATTTCCTGTATTGCCACTGTAGAAAATTGTCAAGACCTAATGGATGAAATAACTGTGGAATGCAAATATAAATCTCTATTATATACATTATGTTAGAAAAGAAGTTCCCTATGCAAAGAAGGTTAGAAAGCTTTTTTACTTATTATATTAATGATCTGGAGATTTTTTTCCCCCTTGGACTTAAAGACATTATTAATGTGAAACTCCTGCAGATAAACTTGGCTGTAAATTTTATTCATATAGACAATAATGTCTCACCTCATCTCAAGTACTTTGGGAAAACTCCCCAGTATATATGTGCACAATGAGTGTCACCTGGAATAAGTCTAGTGAAGCCTGTAGGCTTGCTTATATTTATATCACAGAAGCACTGAGTGATCCAGACACTGCTGTTTGTACATTACGTTTTAGTCTTCTTTGATGCTGAATGTCACATCTCACTCCAACATTGTGTGAGTTCTCATGACATAGCAACAGGAGAAATAATTAAGAACATCATGAATTCAAGGCATTTCTCTTGAAGTGGTTGGAGTATTACTGTATTTTTCCATATGGAATACAGAGTAACACCACTTTGTGGTACATCTTTGACTGTAAGTAGGCAGAAATCAATGTAATAAAAATAAAGGTCTCACAGAGATATTTTTATATTTAGAAATATGAATGGTACATACAGTCATATTGTGACCTTGAAAGAATGGAAATAAAATGCGACAAGGGACTCTGTTTCTAGTATTTATACTAACCATAAAAATATTCAAACATGAAGATTTCCTTGAAACAAAATAAATCTATTAAAAATGTGAAGAGGGGAAGGGATAAGAAGAGAAGGTCTGATGAATTAATGGTTGGCAATATGAAGAACATTTCAGTAAGATTATTTACATGAGTGATATGAGGCATCTGGCCTATACACTGTATAGTACAAATATAGAAAAGCTGTGGAGGCCATAATCTGTCATTGTAGTGCATATGCAACTCCAGTTGAATTCAATAGTACTTCAACATGCATATAGATGAGATGATATTTGCTCATAGCACAGGCGGATTTTTTATTTCAAGACAGTCATTGTTAACATTTTAATATATCCTTTAAAGAGATGAGACAAAACTTTCATTGACTTTAACAGAGCCAAAATTCCCAACCGAGGCATTGGCTGTAACCCTGACACACTGAAACACTGAGAAAAAAACTGGTTAAAAGCAGACTGAAAATGATGTTTAAGCTGCATCCTTTTTTCATCTTCTTAGATTTGCTTCAGCCCTTAGTGCTCTGACCCACCTTTGCCTTCTTCACTTTACTTGCTTTTTTCCAAACAGTATTTCCAAAATAAGACACGTAGCCTATATGAATAGCATAAATAGTATCTATTTTCTATTTTTATTTCATATGTAACTGTCCATCTTTAGGCAGGTTAGCTACATTGCACAGTAAGTTTAGCACAGTCATTTGATATTTATCATTACAGCATTGTATTTTCTTCTAGTGCCTCAAGCAATTAAACCATGTGCCCATCTTCTGTTGGAACCTGTAGCAATTATTAATCACTTGCCATTGTCTTTGGGTTTTCTGTTTGTGACCCTTTCAGTTCTGCAAGCCAGGAAGCTATCTTCGCAGTAACAGGGAAGATGTCTAAAGGTTAGAAAATATTTCAAAGCTTTAAAAATAGTCCAATTGGATTTTAAAGTCTAATTGGACTTTTTTAAAGTCCATTAGTAAATCTGGAATTTCTGATTCTTTAAAACCTTGCTAGCTGACACTACCTTGCTGGAGACCTTATTGCTAAGATTAGAAACAGCATCCAAATGGTTGAAATTAAAATTAACTTTAAAAAAATCTAATATTCCAGTTAAGCTGCTGTACCAATATTACACAATCAGATAAAAGTCAAAAGACTGTGTCCAAAAATCCTAAATGTCAGATTTTCATAAGCATTGCATTCCCTTTGAAAAAGTATCACATGTTCACAGCTAGAATACTTTGGAGCCTGCTTTTTTTTTTTTTAAAAAAAACAAAGAAGATCAATCCAGGCTCCCGTATGCTCCTTGCTCCTTTCTTCTGGAGTGACAATGGAGGGAAGGAGCAGTCCAAACAGCCTTTCTGAAGGGAAAGTGCAGTTCCACTGTAGTTAAAGAGTTTGTCCCAGTGGCCTTTGGCTGAGGAGGTCAGCTGAAGAGCGAAGAAACCCTCAGTGAAGCCAATGGGACCTTGGATCAGTCCCCACCTGACAGAAAATATGTTTGTCCATCCTTAAGAACTGCTGACAACTCAGGTAGATACCATGCAGACTGGGCTGTTCATAAAAGACCTTGCTGAATTCACAGAGGGAGGAAATTTTAGTTGGCTGAAGTGAAGAGGAGCCATGTTTGTGATTGCAATGGAGCCAAGAGCTGCTCCACAGTGCTCCCCTAAATGAGATGTAAGGATCTGAATGAGAAAGACTGGGAGGACCTTCTTCTATTTGACCAGCTGAAGGAATAATTATTCTCCAGGGACTACTTCCTTGTCACCTCCAATATGAAGACATTAATGATCAGACCTTGGAGAAGCTGAATCAAGTTACACAGACTGTAGAGTCGAACCGTTCCTTCTTGAAGAGGGGATCATTCCTTCTCGAAGAAATTACATCTTCCTCAGGAACACAACCCACTGAAATCTGCCAGACTTGGGTTTGCTTTTCCTGCTCCATATTAACCTGGCAATCTCATATCTAAGGTAAGAGTAACCATGCTGGGCCTAAATATGTAACAGCAGCTTATTGCAAAGATCAGCAGAATGCTCCAAGCAGCTTATGGCAAGTTTGTTCTGTGCGAAGAGAGCAGCATCCATCCATCCATCCATCCATCCATCCATCCATCTCTCTCTCTCTCTCTCTCTCTCCTGATTACTAAGTGTGGACAAAGCCCCTCGCGGGGAAGTAACAGTGGAATAGATAGGAAGGAAGGAGTTGAAAGGGGAAGTCAGCTGTGATTTTTTACTCGTTGCCCATTTGAAACAAGAAGTCCCTAGGCAGCTTTAGCCTGCTCTGTAATGCAGAGGCTGTCTGGAGGGACAGGATGACAGTATGATTCCTTGCAGGCTGCACGCTTCTGTTCAAAGCTGTGACGTGAGCATCCCACATGTCTAGCAGGGTGATGGTGCTGGAGACATACGGAGATGCCCATCTTCCAGGTGTTTGGAGCAGAAATGGCCATGGGGGAGGCTCTGGTGCAGCTCTTTCAAAGAGTACTCATTACCTTCCCCCTCCTTTCCCTGCTCCCCTTTTATTACAGTGTTCCAAACTCAGACCCCCAAATTAAAACACTATTTTACAGCTTGGTACTGAAGCCTCAGATTGCAGATATTAATTACCAGGACGTGCTCTGAGGGAAGCAAGGATTTGGCAGGACAACTGAAGTCCTCTTTTTCTCTCTCATTTCCCGCTGTGTACAGCATGCTGGTTTGCTTCTTGGTTCCCCTTTGGGAGGTGATAAATCTGAGCTTTGGTATCGAGGCTGGGCATCGTGTAAGGCTACCCTGTGCTGTTGGTATCCTCCCCTTCACCCTGTCCCAATGTCACATTGGTAATGATATGGTTTGGGGGATGGAAGAGGGCAGGAAAAAAACCCATAGGACTCCTTGTAAAGAAGAAGGAAAACAAGGTCGATGAGACCTTTCCCTTTGCATGACAGGTGGTGGGATTAGCACAGCACTGGGCAGGGATAAGCTTTCCAGCTTCACTCAGAGGGGCTGTCCAGCTACAGGTTCCTGCTTGCGGGGGAGAAACAACCCTTTAATCCCAGATCTTGGCTCCCGCAGCCATCACCCAGCTCTGGTCCAAGATCCCGCCACCTCAGTGCCTGGTTTGTGGGCGCCCGCTGCCTTCACAGGCTGAGCAGCACTGTCGTTGCACGGGACACCCCTGAGGGAGGTGGAAAAACTAAAATGAAAGAAAGAGGAAAGAGATGCCCTCCCAGGCTCCTTCCAGGTGCTGGGCAGACAGCCGGCTCTCGCGGGCTGGCGGCGAGGGAAAGGGGCTGTGCCCCAGGCGGCAGCGCGGGCAGCAGGGCAGGCAGTGCGGACAGCAGGGCGGGCAGTGCGGGCAGCGCCAGCGCCCCGGCAGAGGCAGGCAGCAGCGCGGGCAGGGCGAGCAGGACAAGCAGCCCGGGCAGGGCAGGCAGTACAGACAGGGCAGACAGCCCGGGCAGGGAAGGCAGCACAGACAGGGCAGGCGACAGGGCAGGCAACAAGGCAGGCAACAAGGCAGGCAGCGCGGGCAGGGCAGTCAGGGCGGGCAAGGCAGGCAGCGCGGGCAGCGCAAGGCAGCTCGCGCCGCCCGGGGAGGGCTCTGATTCATCACCCCGTTCAGAGGAGAGGATGGGACGCCGCTAAACTCCCCTTTCTCCCTCCTCCCTTCCCCCCGCCAAGCAAGCCCCCCCCTCTCCTCCCCCCTCCGCTGCTCTTTCTCTCTCCCCAAGCAGTGAGGCTCGGACAGTGCTCGGCTCCAGCGCTTTATTTTAAGATGATCGGCCAAGGTCTTTGCAGATAGATTTTATCTGAAGTTAAATAGCAGGCGCTCGCCGCTCCCTCGCCAATAAGTCATTTTTAATAGAGACAAATCGCCCTGGACGCCCCGGAGCGCCGGTGCCGCCG
>VYZW01030827.1:2412-15003 GCA_013401315.1 Balaeniceps rex | reverse complement strand
CGCCGAGGGCGCGCAGGCAGGCAGGGCAGGGCAGGCGGTGGCACCCCCGGACCGTCCCAGCCCACACCACGGGGCTCTCCCGCCCAGTAAAAGGACTGAGCGCCGGGGAGCGCTGCCTAGAGGCTCTCTGCAGCCAGCCCGGACCGTGCGATCACTTTGCTCTGACGCTGGATTAACTAGATTTTAATCGTTTTTTGTTTCCCCCACCCCCATCCGCACACCCCATCTCCTCCTTCTCTCCCGCCCCCCCTTCCCTACACCCCTCTCTTCCCCCCTTGTCTCAAGCCTAACCTTGTCTTGTGGTCATGGGGTCTATAATTTCATTTTTGTCTAGGCTGGTGAGAGCTCTGCTTGTTCTGTAAAGTGGATGTCAGGTGGATCTATGTTCTGGAAGGAACAAAGAGGCAGCGAAGGCAGCGCGGGGGAAGTTTGAGCGGCGAGGATGCAGGCTGTGTACTGGTACGCGGTCCTTCTACTGCAGCCCACCCTCTACCTGGTGAGTGCCCCCGGCCCGTCGCACGGCCCGGGGAGGGGGGAGCTCGGCGGGGAGGAGAGCACCAGCCTGGCGGAGAACGAACAAACTCACGGCCACTACCGGCGCCCCGCAGCCAGCCCTGCCCCGTCCTCCCGGGGTCGGGCAGAGGCCGCGGCGCGGGGGGCGCGGGGCCCGGCCGGGAGCTCTCGGCGGGGCGCGGGGCGGGCAGACCTGTAACTTCTCCTCCGCGGGGAAAGGGCGCGCCGCCCGGCGAGACCAGGTTCGGGGGCTCCCCGGTGCCACCAGGCCGGGTCCCCCGCTGCCTGCGAGAGCACCGGAGCGCCGCTGCGGGGGCGCCCGCCCAGGCTGTGGGGTGGAGGCAACTTCTCGCCCTCCGCTCCCTCCTGAGGGTAGGAGCCCCTTCGGAAGGGGACCCCCTCCCCTCCCCCGGCGTGCCACTACGGGCGGCGCGGCACAGGCGTGCAGGCACTCAGTGACAAGCACAGCTAGAATTTTCCCCGTGAAATGACTTTCGTAGCAAATCTCCTTTAAGATTACCGGGGGAACACGAGTAAACAGCGGCGTTATCTCCTTTAACACACACTTTATTCCCTCTGCGATCGCTAGAAACAAAAACAAGGCAGGCTGCTCCTTTGTAGCCCGTACCTTCGCTCGCCTGCGATCCGTTAAGCAGGCAAACGCTTGGCGGGAGCTCGTCCCCGTGGCGGCGGGGCAAGGAAAAGCCCCTTTTCCAGGAGGGCGGCCAAGAGAAGCACCCCGGCGTCCGTGCCGGGGGAGGCGACGGCCCGGCTCCGGCCCCGGCTCCGCGGCCGCCGGGCGCTGCCTNCTCCCGCGGCCGCGCAGCGCCCAGCGCAGCCGCGCAGCGCCGGGGGTCGCCCCCGTCCCGTCCTGTCCCGACCCGACCGGCGTGGGTCCCGCCTGGGGGTCCGTGCCCTCGCCGGGCGCTGCCACGTCTGCCGCGGGCGTCTGTCCTCCCCGTGAATTTTATAGCCGGGGGTGGGGCGGTGGGGTGGAAGCGGGTAGAAAAGTGCGTGGCAAATAATCTATCAAAAAGCCGGAGCGAGATCGATACGTCGTGTTAAATTTTAAATGTGTTTGCTGGCAGTTAAACTGCTCTCGACTCATTACAACAACAGTGCTGGATTTATTCTAATGCGCTGCAGTCTGAACAACAAGCGCATTAATTCTCCTTTAATTGTAAACTGGGAGCATTTGAAAACCATTCAGTGTGCAAATTATGCTGATTCAATTACCGTTTAGTTACAGACTTCATTACCTGACTGCTTGCTTTTTTTTTTTTTTTCCGAGGGCTTGGCATTGCAGAGTAAGGAGACGATTTTCCAGTTTCTCTCGAAACAATGCGAAATATGATACAAGAAAAAAAATCGGGAATAAAAGGCAACCTAGGGGGAGGGGATGCGCTCTTCGGCTGGGCTGTGTCTGCTGCCAAAACACTCGGGGGGGATCCAAAGGATTTCCCTGTCTAACCCGATTCTTCTTTCTAAGTCGATACTTCACTTTTATGCCAATCTCTCCCTATTCTCTGTAGTTAGGGAGTGATTCTGAAAGTTTGCATTAGGCCATCGCGTGATAATAAACTGTTTATTAGCATCGAAGCATGAAGTTTTGATTAAAGCTTTAATGCGGTACCACAAACCAGCAAGGTGCAGCACTTTGTTGTGCCTATGCGTGTGTGCGCGTCGCTCTGTGTGGACTAGAGCAGTTTCAATCAGGAATTAAATTTTCAGTACCCAACCTGTTAGGAAGGGTAAATGAAACGGCAGCACACCCAGCTTTCTGTCGAGTCTGTTAAAAAATCCTTTTTAAGAGGGGTTAATAATATGGGGGAGAGGAAAAATAGCCGGTTTCCCCTCCGCCTGAACTAGGGGGTACTCGGTGATAGTGAACAGCCGCAGCGAGGCTGGGCTGCCTCGAAGTTACTAATTTACAGACACTCGCTGGCTTGTAATTTCTCTTCACCCAGCAAACCAATGCTCTTTTTTTTTATCCCCCCCCCCCCCCCCGTTAAACCTCTTCCTAATGAAGTCTTGGGAAAAAAGTGCTTCTGCTTTTCTCCCCCTTTTTAATAGAGCCATATGCCATCCAGCCTTATTGCCTGAAATTTATAGAGGTCACGGCCGACCAGGACGAGTAGGAATTTTGCTTGGGTAGAGACGGTTCGCCATATTATGTTTATTGATAAGAACATTAGTTAGCCTGTATGAGACATGCATTTTCGCCTTGTTTCGAGCTGTGCAGTGTATTGAAAATGTTGTGTTTGATTTGCAGTGCATTTCCTTTGGCCTAAACGGATAACTTAGTACTTATTTGGTAGAATTAGGAGTTAACCTTTAAAGGCTTGCAGTTATTTTGTTTCTTCAGATTTAGAGAGCTGCAGAAAGTGTTCAAACAGCCACACTCGGTCTTATTTACCACGAGACTCCACCGCTGTTCCTTCGAAAGCATCTTAGTCCTATTCTAATGGATAATGTTTTCTTAACTAACAGTGCTGTGCCGAGCTCAAAATCGTCATTAAGGAGGCACGTAAATATTAAGAAAAACCACGCCGAGATCGTAGACTCTTTTAGGTTTGAGCTCTGTCTGTTTATAAGGACACCGGGGTTTTACACCACTGCTTTAATGGAAACCTTCTCTTTTAATTCCTGCCTAGTTGCCGGTGAATTTCCAGTCCGACACCACAGGACAATAAAACGCCAAGCTGTTTCTTTTCATTTCTTTCTTTTTTCCTGGGTGGAAGCAACATGCTGTAGAAGCGACTACAAAACGCGCGGGCTGCTGGCAAAGACGGCAAGGATCCTAACTAGTTATTTCTCAGTGGGACAGATCAAGGATGGCCCAAAAGGAGGAGGCAGTTCGTTTCCGTGCCGGCTGCTAAGGAGACCCTTCGTGCGGGTGGGACCGGTGGGCTGCTGGCCGGCAGCTCCGGCGGCGGCGGCGGGCACTCGCCCCGTCCTGTCGCTCCGCTGCCGCCGGCCAGATCCTGCGCACCCCTCCCGGCAAACTCAGGGCTCCGGATGGCGAAATGCCTTGCAGGTTGCAGGATTTTACCGCCCCCCAACATGTTCACAGGCTCTGCCTTCGTGTGCTCCGGGGGGAACTTCCCGCACGGTACACGCAAGGAATGATAACGTGGACATGTTTTGCTGGGATCACCCTGGCTTGAAGAGACTTTAGCTCACTACTTAGGTACTCCTTACCCGGAGTAGCGGGTACGGAACTAAAACCAGGTGGAGTTTTGCGTTGCATGCTGCTAGGGTAAGGATCCCTCCCCCTCAGCCCCCCCGGCTCGTCGTCTTTTCCCAGCAAAGTGTTTCTTTCACCGGTGGGTTTGTAAATTAGGATATACACCAGAGCTGACTGGCAGAGCGCTTTAACTCTGTGCGGAATTTAAGCAGCGCAAGAGCAAATGGAGGGGTGATTTTTCACCCCCCCCCGACGAGGGCTGCGAGCGGGTGGTTTCGCGGGGGGAGCTTCTCTGCGCGGCGCTTTGTCAGAGAAGTACAGCCGCGGGGCTGCCGGGGCACCTTGTTTTGGAGGGCGATGGCATTGGGAGAGGGTCTTGGAACCAGCCTGCTAACCTCCTCCCCGTGCAGGCTGGGATTCTAAGGTCCGTTCCACACCATCACTGTAGTTTGGAGGCCTTCTGACAACCGAACGGAGCTTTCCTGAAAAAATGTTGTGAATAATAGAGGTTTAAAATTGTCCCCAGCTGTGGCACACTTGGCACGGTATTTGCTGAGGGGGTAAACAGGGGGTTAGTGGCTCCAGAGTTTGTGTACATTTAATTTCGCTCTGTGTCGCACTGTTTGCGGTCATTTCACCCCGGTTAATGAAAGCTATGGAGAACGTGAAGAGATATCACCTGCCGGAGAAGATAAGTTGATTTTTTTTCTTCTTTCTTTTTTTAAAGATAGTTGCTGATTGCGTCCTACTTTGTCGTGGGAGGAAACCCCCCCCCTCTATAGGCAGCGAACATAAAAGAAAACAAAAAAACAAAAGAGAGAGAAGTCATTGTCCTATCATAATCACCACCCACAGTATTTTCTCAGAGGCATTTGGTGCTGAAAGCATTCGGGTATTGCTTTTTTCCGCCCAAATAAGCGATTTCTTGCAATTTTCAATTTGACGTCGAAGGCGGGGAGAGGGGGGAGAGCGCTTGGCGCGGAGGGAGAGAAGTTGCTTTTTGTGCGAGAGAGTTTACGTAGCCTTGAGACGATCCCGCTCCCTCTTTCTAAAGGAGTTTGAGAGACGCTTTCGCGGTGGTGTAGGGGGAATAATTACCCTTTCGGAAGGTAGGACACAGGAATTGCAACTGGGCTCGGGTCTCGTGTAGGCGAAACAAACTTATCTGAGCTCTAGGGTTTTTTCTGTTAAGCGGAGGATGGTACAATCTTTTCGGGGCTTCCTTCCTTCCTAACCACCAGGGACCTGTGCTAGGAGTTTAAAAAGGGGTTTCCCTGCACTGAAATTTCTTTTTCCTGGTGCTTAGTACACACTATTTTCATTTCTTAAATCGCTGGAGAAAGAAGTCTGGAATAGATTTCACCTTTTAGGCAGGCACCTGAATATAATCCAATATCCCCACCTCTCTTTGACTAGCCAAATCTTCCAAGTCGGTACCTAGAGGTGTCCATTTTAAGCTGTTTAATATTTCCCTGCATCTCTAAACCGCCATTTTAATTAACAAAAAGCCAATTTCCCAGTCGTCTTGGAAAGTGCGGTGAAGCAGGTTAAGAAACCAATTGCTTGGAATAGCCAGCACTTGGAGAAAATGAATGTGTGAGCCATCCTTCCCTCCCTAGGATTGGCTTCTGTTCTCCCGATTGGGCTCGGGTGAAGTTATGCTGTGATTTATCAGATAGTTTAACTCCCAACTCGCTCTTCTTGTAAGTCAGCATTAAACCACCTCCTGGGTGCTTTGTAAATACAGCTTTAGCATTTTTTTCATGCAGCAGATTGACGTGTTGACGATTCTGCTTTAAGGAATGTGACAATAAAGTGGAAAACCAAAGGCTGGCAAGCACTTCATCAAGGATAAAAAGGTTCTGCTGTAAGGATGTCACTCAATTTATTGTGAAAGTCGAATGAATTACGTTTAATGAAAGTGCTCCCCAGATGAATATTACCAGCAATTTCCTGAGTTGGCTCTGTCAGATTGATATGAGGAAATGCCAACCTATATCAAAAAAGATCTCCAGTCTCAATTACTATGCAAGCTTTCGAAGAGCTCCTTTTTATTGATATGATATATATTGGCGGGTTCTCAATGCTGTGGAAACTGCTCTCTGTTCAACAGGACAGCATATTTCCTAGTTTATTGTTTAACCCTACATTTTTCTGGCTGTTGTTTAAACTTCTGCGAGTGCCCTTCTTTTGGAGGGGAAACGCCTCTCATCCTCTTTCCCTTTGCATGACCTAGAGAGACCAAAGTTGTGTGTCTGGCAGAGAGCAGGGGCGATGCTCATTGCAGGAAGTTTGTTCAGCCTGGATGGACAAAGCCGAAGGTCAAGAGAAATAACTCGGCTGAGACAATGGCGTTGGATCCCCCCATTTTCAGTGTATTTCTAGGCGACAATCCAGAGCACGGTAATATTTGTTACGACTAGCAATCCCAATATTCCCGCCCTTTCTTCCTCATTCCTCTAGGGCTTCTTTGGGCAAATTAGAAATTCACTAAACCCGCGAAGAGAGAGAAAAGCTCTTATGTCGCCTCATCTACATAAGAATTGACTTTGTGAGAGGCTTTTCTGTTCTATTTTAACTACTGTGACACCGGTCGCTGCTTAGGAATACAGCTTCTTTTCCCAGAATCCTTCTTGCTGGGCTTGTTTTCATTAAAGGAGGGATTCAGCCAGCTTTCTTCTACCACTTCCCCCTTCTCTTTCAATTTTTAAATCGAAGAGGAGAGAGAAAGAGACGGTATTGAAGGACAACCGGGAGGTGCTCGGTACTCTGCAGCAGGACGGGGACATGGGCAGCTTCACACGTGGAGCTGCACTCCCTGCATGCAGCGTGAAAGAGGAAGCAGAAAGAGCTTGTCCTTATCACATGTCGGGTTAGTTTGTGTTCCTGTTTTCCTGTTCGTTACTGGATCCACGTTTAAAACTTTCTTCGGTGCACGATTAGTCCACGTGATTTTTTTGTTTTTTTTTAAATGCTTTTTCTCCCCGCCTCTGTCGGAGATGCTGAATGTTTCCAGCCGCGGAAGGCTAGTGCAAGCGCTGCGGGGAGAGCGGACAAGGGCTTGCAGACGGACTGGGACGAGGTGCCCTCTCCGCGCTTGCCGCGCCCCGCCGCGCCGCGCCGCGCCTCGCTGCCCCGGTCCGGGGCCGGCGCTCAGCCTTCGGCCGTCGCCGGTCGCGCCGTGCAGCACCTGGGAGAGCTCCCGGGACGGACGGGCAGCGGCGCCAGCACAGCGGACAGCGCCCGGCCCCGCACCGCCCCGCTCCCCGCCCTGGCGGGAAGCCGCGCCGGCGCCCTTCGCTGTGCGCTGCCGGGGACCACGCCGGCGCTTGGGAACTCCTCTTTCATAGACTCCCTGTCCCCGGCTTGTCAATGTTTCGGGCCGCTGCTGCTCAGACCTCACGCGAAACCTGCTGTGGACTTGGGCTTGGCTGCCTGCGTTAGTTTTCCTAAAGGAAGAAGCAGACGGACGGACAAGCAGATCAATGTATTCACTGTTGCTGCTGACTGGCTTTCTTTTAATGGTGAAGGAGCCTCTTTATTTTCCGGGGAAAAACTGACCAGAGGGGCAATACGTGAGTGTGGAAGGGAACAGGGATGGGATCTTGGATTTAATCATCTAAGATCTCCAGCAGGATGAGTCTGGGGATCAGGAAGGCTGCTCTGAGATGCTCGGGTTTGTCTCATTCCATCCCAGGACCACAGCATCCTCTCCTTTTGCAGAGACCAGAGACATCTGAGAGTGTTGGAGTCAAAATGGGCTGTGGGACATGGCTGACACTGAGGTGTGAGAGCAGGGAGTGATTAATTAATAATGACACTCCCCATCCCTTGGGTCACAACAGGAGTGGCTCTCAGACACAGTTGATGTCATTTTTGGTGTAGTGGCACTCTGAGACACCTGTGAGGGGCAGCCAGATCCTGCTCCCTCCACTTGCTTGTGTCCTGACAGCCAGGGCTCGGGGTATCTCCCAGCTCCCTCCTTGCTTTCAAGAGGAGATTACCGCAGGCAAGTGCCTCCACCCCTGTATATCCCCACTCACTATTGAGAGAGCTGTCCTCTAGAGATCTGCTGCCTGAAAAGCACTTGTCAATGAAACACTGACTTTCGACAAGGCACGTGTAAGTGGATGACTGATGGAGAGTCCTTCAATAAAGGAATGTGATGGGAATTGACTGGGCTGAGAGGAAGAACAACCCACAATCCCCACCAACCCTCCAGACAAAACCATAAGCCATTTATTCCTGATCCATATTCTCCCATGAATATCAGTACCAGTTTTGATGCTCTTGCTAGATGTGAACATTTTCCAGTCCCTTTTGATTACACCATGTCCCCATGTGAGGTGCCTGGAAACTGTATTGTCTGCTTCAGAGATATTGCTTTTATCTTCCAAATGCCACCCTCATTAATGTCAGTGTCTTGCAGTCCAACTAGTGACAAATGTCTCAGGGACGTTCATCTGCCTTGCACACTGAATCCATCTCTCTAGGTGCCCTGTCTTTTCCTCTCCAAGGGGTAGTTTAGTAACATTTCCTTCCTTGCCCTCTGTGTCTGCTGTGAAATGATTTCTCCACTAGTTGGTCTCCATCCTGTCCATTTACGTGTTAGTCTTGCCAGTGCCCTCTGGGGTATCAACTCTCCTGTTAATGTGTTTCGTCACTTCGATGACAGGTTGACTAGTGCATGGAAAAATAATCTGCTCTTTCCACATCTGCAGATTGTTGAAGGGGGAGAAATTAGGCTTTTTTGCTTTCTGGGAGCCTACCAAATTATAATGATACTAGTGGCCTATTTTCCTCAAATTTAATTTTCTAGTCCAGACTTGATGCAAAAACTAAACTAAGAGCCTGGTTGTTTCTCTGTGTGTGTAGCCCAGTTGTTTCTTATTGTGTGTGCTTGTGATTGTTCTGTTTTTTTTTTTTTTTCCCCTGAACTTTTGAAAAACTGATAAATAACATATACTATGTTATTTCTTTGTATATTTCCTTAAACTTTGGGGATTGCTGTACAGTATCCCTAGGCTCAGCAGTTACTTTTAGAAGCAGAGCTGACAGCCAAAATAATACCAGGAAAGAAGTGAACTAGTAGTCTCAGTTCTTGGAACTACCTGTAATTAAAATATGACGTATATTTATATATATATTTTATATATATACAAATTAGATATATTAAATTTACCGATTTATTTAGGAAAAGAAGTAAAGAGTCACTTAAAATCTAACTAATACAACACCCTTGGTTGAAAAGATGCTACTTACCTTCCTCGTTAGAACACCTGATGCTTTGATCCAGAAATCACTGAACTCAGCCATGATTTCTGACAATTCCAGTAGTTTTGGATCTGGCCCAATGAGTATAGTGCTTGTGTCTGATACTGCATACCTATGTCAGAAATGACATAAGTAATATTACAAATGACTAGTGACTAGCATCTCTTATGCCCCTGCTCCAACCCTCCAACCCTCACCCCCCCGATGTCAGCCCTGCATTATGTGGGAGTTAATTTTCAGCTGGCACAGTATTTCCTGCATTTGTCTTAGAGGTGCATATGAGCTACTGGGTAAAAGGAAGAAGAAAAAAGAAGACACACTCTAGCCATATGTTGAGAGCACTATCGAAAAACAAAGGCTCCTATAAGCAGATCCTATGGCCTGATCCTGCAGTGTTATACATGATAGCATTCCTATGTAAATCAATGGTTTACCTGGATGAGAAGGACAGATTCTGTCTCTTGTTGGAGATTAAGTAGACCATTTCTATCACAAAGACTTGCTTGTCATTATTCAGATGCTACTTCAAATTGAAAGCGTAATTGGGAGCTCTTAAAAAAATTTAACTAATGGAATTTGTTATGGATAGTCCAGACCACCTGTACCATAGTATTTATCTGCACACTCATTTTTATAAGCCGTTCTTGATTGAACTTTAGAAAAACAATTCTTCTGCTAGGCTATTTTGTCAAGAAATATTGTCATAGGCCTTCAGGTATATAAAACTACTTATATAAAATTAATAGACTACTTTTTATATTTACAATCTCATCCATAGCATTTGAGGTCTTGCAAAAGAAGGCACAGACTTAAAATAAGAATAATATTAAAGCTGTGTTCTCACAGTTGTTGCACAGTCAGTAGCAATATTGTAAAATATTGGTCTGTTTAAAATCAGAATGTTAGTCTGTAATTTGACTAATTTAGAGTAATTTCTGTTGTCACTTTCTGCAGCTACTCTTTATTGCATACAGAGTTTTTTCTTAATGTTTATGTGGGGAATGCTTTGCACCTTGAGAAGATTTTGTAAGCAATATTGCTAGGTAAAACATAGCAATAATACTGTAGCTTTATGGAGTACAATTGCTGAGTGAACAGATCTTTAAAGAGCAGGGAAATAATGAGGAGTACAAATACAGAGTTGTGACATAAAAGATGTGCATAACAAATAGTATATCAAAACCTTCGCCATTAAAAAAGATGGGCTCTATCCCGCTGCCTTCATCTGTAATGGATATTACCTTAACAAGGCCCACAATTTTATGTTCCTACTTATTTCTTCTCCCTGGTTCCACAAATAATCCTATTTGCTTAATTGGCTTGCTTGTAGTAGATGGTAGCGTAGTACATGTTGCAAACAGAGGTGCAAGAGTATGACCCTTTAGTAACACTACTTGCTAATATCTGAATTATAAAACATTAGGATTTTGGGTAGTTACTTGCACAAAGGATATCCCTAACTTAGTGGAGCCACTTCTGTGAGTGGTCACTTGGGGTGACATCGTCTGGCCCTTGATAAGACAGTGCTCTGTATAAATCATCTGCTGTATCTTCAGCTTCTTTCTACTGAATCAAACGGCGGTACCTCTTGCTGTGTAGCTCCTTCCTCTGTGAGCAGCTCTGCTGGCTCTACTAGCACTAGTCATTGCAATAAGATACTATCCCACAGAATTATAAATATATCAGAACGTAGTTTGTGTTTGCATCTTAGATGCACAGAATATTTGCTAGCTAGAGCAGAGTGTGAGTCTTGGGAAAGTTATTGGGTGGATTAGCAGATTGTAATGATATGGTTCGGTCTTTCAGTGTAATGCAATCCAAATGAGTATGGAAATGTGTGACTAAGTACAGTAAAGGAGGTGCAAGTGCTGCTTTTATTCTTCACAATTTATGGAATATTCTGAAATTGTGGGGTTGTAGCAGACATTTCAGAGTAGATGCCAATGGTTTGTAACTACTTTTTAGAAGCAAAACACAAGCTTAACTGAAATCAGGAGACTTGCTCACACATGCTTCAGTGCTTTACTGAACTAGGACCATAAGAAAGTGAATGCACTACGCTTTTTGCATTTCTGTTTTTAGGATATAAAATTTTCTTCTTCCATGTCAGAAAAGATCATGCATCTATATCTTTATGAATGTTACAAAGTAATATTTTTGCCAAGAACTTGCTGAATTTACCTCTGGGCTACTTAGGATCTATCACAATATTATGCTTATAAGCAAGCATTACACTACCTGTCATCCCTTATCCTAAACATGTTTTCTTTATTATTTTCACAATGATTATTGGATAATAAAAATTATCCATTAATTGTTGGATAATAATTATTATTTTGTTTAATTCCAAATATTTGGAATCATGATTTGTGGCTTAGTCTGACTACTGATTCAGCTTCTGAAGAAATAGTCTGCAAAATATTTTTATCTTCGAAATTAAACCAAAGGCAAGCTTTTCAAATAGATCATTCATTTGTCTTTTATTTTTTTTTTGTAAATATGTTTTTGAAGTATTCAGCCACCACCACTTACTGTTTTCTAGAATTACAAAGGGATGCAAATGGTGGCATATCCAAGAAAGCCATGTGTGGCCTGTATGCAGTATTGTATCTGTGCTCTGGATTTGAAGTCTAACTGCTACTGATGTATATTTCTTGCAGACAACTGCAGATCTTTTTTTTTTCTTTCGGAAGAAAAATGTACTTGAGCGATGACTATGTAAGGCAAAAAAGGTACCCTTATTTATTCTTCCACAAGAAATTTGCATGTTGATTCAAGACCATTCAGACTCATGAGAACTTTGCCATTGATTTCTCTGGTCGTAAAATGGTGTCCTTAGCTTGATAAATATTTCTGTTTTTATAAGGTAGGTAGGAATGATACTTCATTACATTTTAGCTTAAGTTGCTTTGTGTGAGTTGGCTATTCATAGCTAGCACAGGAAGGAAGAAGTAAGCATTTCTAATAAACATGAAAAGATACGTATGTACGGCTATGTGGTATTCATAGCCTTTGGTCCAAACAACTTAGTCTCCTGTGAAGTTAAAAAGAGCCGAGTGGGCTCTATATGCTTTCATTTCTAGCATTGTTTCTGTCATTGTGGTATGCTTTAGTAAATTTACCCACAAGAATGTCATCCTGTCTCTGGTCTGCCATGAGACCCTTCCTTTTGTTCTCTGGCAAATGGCTCAATGGCTACAGTACTCCTTCACCTAGAGTAATGACTACATGATTTGTCCCTAAACTTTTATGTTTTGTTTTGTCCAAGTGGTACAGTGTTAGTCATCTATGTCTGGCAAAAAAATGAATCTGTGCTGCCAGCTGTTACAGGTGGATGATTTGCTTTAGCTCAACAGGTGGAGCTGTGACTTCGCTAGCCTGTTGATTCAGGCTAAAATTCAGCTAGCTGGACAGGTCCCTGACTCAATTTTGCTAACGTATTTTACATTCCCTAAATTTGCACCTACATTTCCATTGCTCATGGAAAGTTTTTAACCTCCTGATCCGTAAAACACTTCAGGTAATGAGTGGCATGTGTGCTCATGTATTCATCAGGAAAAGTTGTTTATTGGTGGCAATGTGATGGTTCTAGGGGGCTGCTGTGAAAATTTACTAAA
>VYZW01030826.1:54631-72578 GCA_013401315.1 Balaeniceps rex | reverse complement strand
AGGGTAGAGCTCTCTCTGGACTGCGGGTCAAATCTGAGCCCACACTACCATCCTAAAGACTTTGTAACCAGGCAGGCAAGGATTTCCCTCATGGTGATGAATGCCACAGAAGTATATGAATGCAAAGGCACTGTTATCTTTCTTGTTGCTAAGTACCCCCTAGTCAGAGAGAGCTCTTAGCAGCTGTCAGAACTGCTGCACTATAATTTAAAGTGAACTGTAAATCCCTGAGATGGATGAAGGTATCAAGATGGATGATCTTGCAATGGTCAGTAAAGAGGCTACCAGTGATTTCAATGACTATGCTTGTCAGTCACGGTGGAAGATGACAATGCAGATTGAAAGGGTGATGGCAAAGAGGATCAGAAGGACACACCAAAGGCTAAAGGACAGGTGTTATAAAACATTCTCCAGCATGCAAGATTGGATTCTTTTTCAGCCTCCTTCTGACTGGGAGATCCAGTGCCCTAGGAAAAAAAAAAGTATTCTATATTGCTTGCAAACAAGCAGATATGATCCTTGGAGTGAGTGAGGTATTGTGTTCTCCTGTCTTCCATTTCTCCTTCTGCATCTCTGTGTTGCCAGCCTTTCTTCTTTTTTCCGGTTTTCTGTTGAAGAAAGTCAGCTGGGCTAAACAGGCAACTGGCCCCTGGTGCGTAAGATAATGGATCGAGTAATTATCAGAGNGATTCTACCTGGAGTTCATATAGCTCACCCTTATCTTTGATACTGTCTGGGTGCTTTGAAGAAGCATGTAAGAAATTGTAAGAGTGGAAACCCATGGAGTAATCTGCTCACAGGCATTCTTACTGTCTAACCTGCACCAAAAAAACTGTACTCTGAGGGTTTATTTATCTTTTGGGGTTTCTTCTTAAAAGCAAAAAAAATCCTATGCTACTTGATATACAGTTTTCTGATACTGAAATGAAAATCTAACCTTTCAGAACCACATTTTTGAGCACCAGTAACGTTTTGTGGCAATGGATTTCAGAGGGCATTTATACCCGGTATTTTGAGCAGAATATCTGCAAATACAGGAAGACTAAGCTTGACTGCTTCCTGATACTTCTCTTGGCCAGAACTTCTGAGTCTAAATTTATCAAAGGATCACTTTATCACTACCTTCTTCAATTTCTGATCCACTTCCAAAATCAGACTTTGAGGAACTGCACTAAGACCTGCTGGAAGAAGCAGGGTTCCGGCCCTCTTGCAAGGGATGCCTGTGCAACTTAATAGCATGGCCCTTGTTAGCCCCTAGTGCCTGGCTTCTTCAGGATTCCAAACAATGTCCAGCTCCAATAATGCTAAACTAGATGAACTGGAAGCCATCAAGAGATAACTGTACTATATTTCAGTTTATTAACCATCCAAGCCCACTTTCAAACTCAGGAAAGGCAAATCATAATTGAAAAGATCTCGGTAGAAACATATTCTGCTTTCACAGTCTATGGATATGCATGTTTAAGCTATCATGCCATGACACTGTGCTATTTGATTTATGTTTTTACTGATGCTTTGACTGAGTAGTTTGTTGCAGAGTACTGCTAAATGGAGGAAAAATCAGAAACTGCATCAGACAACCACTCTGTATTTCATTCTAGAAAATAGCTGGCAATTATAATTACTCACCATGTTTCTGGCTCAGAATAAAAGTGGCATTGCACAAAAACTACACTGAACATTCATCGTGATTAGAAAATGCTCCATACCTTGGAGTGCAGTGGAGACATAAGAATAATTTTAAATGCAAATTAAATTGTGGGGGTAGCAAAGAGAACAGATAAAAGACAGTAAAACAAAGCTTTTCACTTTCCTCAAATTAGCAGGCTAATGTAGTACAAAAAAAAGCAGTTCTACTCAGATCTGTGCTAAGAGCTTTCATTTCATCATAATATAAAACAGCAGATCCGTCACCTTTCTCTATTCAGTACTCTTGATTTTGAGGTTGAAGTGAAAATTAGAAGCTGTTCATTCTGGCTCACAGGCTGGGTTGCATTTGCTTAGTCTTATTCCATGACAGTAGGATGGAAAGAGGTCAGTAAGACTGGTAAGTACTTATCTCCTGCATCTGATTTTATTTATTTATTTTAAAAATCTTTCACAGTGCTTTGGCTTTTTATCAATGTGTATTTCCTGAAAAAAGCTACATTGTGTATTTTGTAAAAGGCTGTATCTTAAGCAGAAACGCAATGATTCCTTGAGAATGTTTGTATCAGATGTTAGAGCTCCTTCAAGAATGAATGAATTACTTAAAGTAGGAATTCTGTAATAGGAAAGGTTTCTGGATAAGCTATATATTTCATAGCATCACTGGAACATTTTGCATGTTGCTTTTTCTGTCTGCCTTGTCCAACAAACAGTACCAGATAAGAAATTAATCTCTTCAAGATGTTATTGGCATTATATTCATAGAAAAACACTTAACAGTCTCATTACCCTTGTGCTAAATGATGGAGAAAGTAGGTATTTTACTTGCTGAAAGCAAATTATTAGACAAAACACAATGTTACAGTTAATCATTATGAAACACTTAAAAATACCTCAGAATATGAGATACAACAAGGAAGATCAGAGTGAAAAATTCTTAAGGAAACTTGATGTAGATTTTTTTTCCCCCCCTTGGGAAAGTTTTTATCAAATCAAAACCAGGGGCTTAATTTTTCAGTATGAAGGGTGAGGGGGAGTGGGGGAGATGATTGTAGTGTCACCTCCTGTTGCTAAGTAACATCTCCTGGCCATTTTTATCTGATAAAGGAAGTCCAGTTGACGTTATGCATTATTCATCAGAGTTCCAATCAAACAATCAAAATTGTTTGCTTACACTGGGGACATTTAGTAAGATCAAAGAAACCCTCCTTGAAACTACTGGAGCTTACACCACTGCCAGGCAGCTCTTGATACTCTGCAGTAAGTATCGTTTCTGGTTTGGGAGTGCTACAGTAAAGTGAATTGCTGAGGAATTTTGAAAGTTTTCTCATCAGGATAGGCTTCTGAATTTTAGAAAGGACTGCATGTTGATCGATGAAACCGAATCGAAGGAAAAAGGGAAAGCTTTGGAACCCTGGTTTCCTGATTTTTGCCAACGTAAGTAAAGGAATTGCTTGAAGCAAGGATCGGACTCCCTGCCCTAAACCTTTCTGTTAGGTTTGCACGGAAAAGGACTAGAGGTATTTTTCTCTGTCTGTCTTAAAATAAACATTGTGCAGAGCTGTTCGTATGCTTATGATTATATGCCGTAGCTAACTGAGGTGTGGGGGAGAGAACTGGATTGTATGTTTTCTGCAAATCCTGGGGTTTTATGTGAGTTGTTCAGAGTAGGAGAAAATGCAGAAGGTAGCAAGAAGGCTGGAGAAGAGGCATGATAACGTGCATAATCCCGGGAACTCTGCCTGGCAGAGGCAAACCTGATTCAGTGTACATCTTGGACAGTTGTAATCTAGGATCTAGACAGATCCGAGGTTCGGAAGAATGCCCAAAATATAAACCTTAGCTAAGAAGCAGTGCTAGGAGTAGCCTAACATTTCTTAAAGATTGCTCTTATCACATCTTTTAAAACTGATGGTGGGATGTTCTGTTGCTACTTCTGGTCAATAAGAGGGAAGAGGGAACACAAGGTTGGCTTCTGGTCATTTAGATGGAATGAAATATCCAGAATATTGTGTCTTCCTTTCTAGAGCAGTGTTTTGGTGTAGCACGAATGCTATCTTTAATGTAGTCTGTTACAGTAGTGCCTACTCAGAGGTGCTGGCCATGGATCTGGCTAAAGGAGGTCCCTGCCCCAAGCTTTTCTGATCTTCTTTTTAAGAGCAAATGTAACAGGCAGGTGAATCTAAGTATGTATTGTAAGAAATGGAGACTGTGGCTAGAATAAAGGTGATTGTACTAGGAAGGTACTAGGAATCTTGATAATACTGCAGTAGGACTTTTCTTTTATGTCTTTAGACAAGGATTTAAACCAAACATCTTAAAATAGAAAAGGATACTTATGAAGTTCTATGAATAGTGATTTGAAAATGCTTTGACCCTAATATGCCAAACGAAGTACTTTAGTGACTGCCTACACAATTCTTTCCACAAAGAAAGTCACCAGCTTTTTTCTGTCTGACATCTCTGTAATCTTTCCCAGGAATCTGACCGATCATCCATACCGGAGTATTGTACACAAACATAAACTTCCTTCAAAATGGACTACTTTTTGGATGTCGAGTCTGCTCACAGACTGTTTTACAGTCAAGGAGCTCAAGGTAAGAAGCTCTGGTACTGACTCAAAAAATGACTATTTTAACTGTACAGTTAAGATGTACAGGGCCAAGGGCCAGCACTTGTGACTGACCTACTGAAGCGTACAAAGGCCATAGGGAAAGGACTTCAAAATGCATGGGGTGTAAAAGGGATTACAAGAAGAGTAATGATAGGGTTGATCTGCCCTCTCAGAGAATAAGGAAAAGCTATTGAGAGCTGTTGGGTGCACAGCAGGAGCAAAATGAACTGCCAAGATGCAGACTCTGGTGTTGCAGAACCCAAATGGACAAGGCAGAGGGGACAACAGTGGCCCGCTGTTCGCTGTGTAAGCCTGTGGTGTCCTTCCCCTTTCTCCTTGCTTATCAATGCTGTCAGGATCATAATTTGGTGTTATTCAGTGCTACAGGAATAACTGGTTTGGGAAAGCCCTGAGGCAGTCCAGCACACTGTATGCAAACAGCAGGCTCTCACTGGTCTGTATCCTTCCCTGTGAAATGCTGGCCCCCACCGACAGCAGCAGCAGTGAGAGAGAGGGAAAGAGTAATCACGCTTCTTTGCTTTAATGTAGTTGAGACTTGTTCACGACATAGATGATATTTTTGGTAAAGTCAGTTCACATTTTTCTCACCAGCTCTATTTTTGGAGAAAACTTGCAATTTCAGAGAGAAGGGAATTTTTGTTCCTTAAACTTTAAACACCATACTAAATTGAAGAAAACTGTAAGAACCAAGTCACTCCATCAGCCTTTTTTGTTTTTACATACTGTCTGCTTTCTGAAAATGCGATCCAGCTTTTTTCCACCATTAATTTCATCAGTTGCTAATCAAATTCAAAGTCTGGCCAACAGAGTTCTGCCTTCCCTCTGGAGGCCATTCTCCCAGAGCAAGACCTAATCCACCCAGGGGATGCCACTGTCCCAGGATACACGGGGGTCAGTACCACCTTTAACCTTTGGCTTAGCTGAGGTGCTGCTGCCTAACACATGCTGCATTGCCCAGCTGCTGCCCCAGTTGTTGTGATACATATTCATCTGTACAAGTCACAAAAAACCTTTCTTGTCACAACACAGCTTTCTGTATTGAACAACAGAAGCAAATGCTAAGCACCTCAAAATCAGGGAAAACATTGGCTGAGGGCAATGACTGATTTTGCTGTCTTTCTCTCTATCTCTAAAATGCAACGGACAGCTGAGCATTGCTACAGAAGTAGTATTAAAATAAGTTCTTCGATATCCCTATGAGAACAACTTGTACTGATCTGTTAGATGCATGACTGAAATTTTAACCTTAACACCTAGTTGATTCTTTGTTTTAATGCAATTATTTTGCTTTTTTAAGTGCAAAATGAGGAAAAAAATCCATCATGCAGAACTGTATTCCTTGATACAAAAGTCGTCAGCAGGGGGTTGACCTTTAGATCTGTCATACGGGCTTCTATCCCTTCGCCAAAACAAGTAGGAACCAGCACTGAGATTTGGGGATTTTCTGTCCCCCTGCTTGCAAACATTTTATGAAGGACACCAACAGCATGCTTCCACTGTGCACCACAGCATAGTACAGAGGCTCCCAAACCCTAATTACCTCCATAACTGGAAACAGTACACTGATGCAAGAGCCATGCTGCACTTATGCTCTGTTCCCTTCAACTTTTCACCTTTCTCTTTGTTCCTTTTACTGCATTTTCCCTAGCTCCTGTCCTTCACATCTCTTACCTCACATGCTTGTGAGACCTCTTCCCCAAACTCTAGTACTATCCTATCTCTTCATCTGTCTGTGTTTGAGGTCAGCGGTTTTCCAACAAGCTCGGTGCCAGCAGGGAAATCACTCTAAGCACAGAAGTGACAACGCTTCTGCTCTACATTCTGAAAAGCTGCAAGATAGCAGCCCCCTGGCAACAGGAGAGGTGCTTGAGGGGAAGGATGGATGGACAACCCCACCAGCAATAGGTGTGAGAGATGAAATATGGCCTGTGCAGAGAGAAGTTTCAGGAGGCTTTCACTGTCTGAGGTAGCACTGAGCATCTCTGAGGTGACAGAGATGGCTTCAGCAGGCCAAACAATAAACCTCTGGAAGAGTTTCATCATCAAGAAGTTTGGGGCTAAGGATGGTGATAAAGGCATTTGCTACAGGAAACCTTGATGATGAAAATCCCTCATTCCCCTGTACACAACAAGGAACTCAGCCCTACCGAGTTGTCGTGGTTTAGCCCCACTCGGCAACTAAGCACCACGCAGCCGCTCGCTCACCCTCCCCCTCCCCGGTGGGATGGGGGAGAGAATCGGAAGGGCAAGAGTAAGAAAACCCACGGGTTGAGATAAGAACAGTTTAATAATTGAAATAAAATAATAATAATTGTAATAATAATAATGATAATAATAATAATAATTGTAATGAAAAGGAGAACGAGAGAGACAAACAAAACCCAGGGAAAAGAAAACAAGTGATGCAACCGCTCACCACCCGCCGACCGACACCCAGCCAGTCCCCGAGCAGCGATCGCTGCCCCCCGGCTAACTCCCCTCGGTTTATATACTGAGCATGACGTCATATGGTATGGAATAGCCCTTTGGTCGATTTGGATCAACTATCTTGGGCCGTGCCCCCTCCCAACTTCTTGTGCACCTGGCAGAGCATGGGAAGCTGAAAAAGAAAGTCCTTGACTAGTCTAAGCATTACTTAGCAACAACTAAAACATCAGTGTGTTATCAGCATTCTTCTCATGCTAAATCCAAAACACAGCACTATGCTAGCTACTAGGAAGAAAAGTAACTCTAACTCAGCTGAAACCAGGACACGAGTGTGCATTGATGCTGCCTGTACAGCTCTGACAACTCCTGTCATCCTTGTAACTTGTGCCAAATTTTAAGGCTGTCTTCCACAGAACAGGCATTTCTATATGAGATAATGGCATGATTTCTCCAAACATGGGCAAAAATAACATATTTCTTTCCTTATATGCCTTCTGAGAAAAGTTAAATTGCATCAGCTATAACTTTCTGAAAGCCAAAAAAAAAATACACTGAATGTGAGGCACCCATCCGCCATAAATAGTGTAGCTCAAGTAGCTAGTTTGGAACTGAATAAAAGGTCTGCGAGAAAGCATTGTTACCAGATCTACCTAATGGGATCGCAAGTAACTATTTTATGTTAATATGATAACATGATGCTATTAGCAAATCATGCTATCAAATAGCATGTGTATATGCATTAAAACTGCACTATGACAGAATTGAGTGAAAGAAGACTACAGTATTCTGCCATTTAATTAGAAACAACATCAGAACATGTTATATGTATTATTATTACTTTAGTTGTATTATTAGTTATTGCATTACAAAATACTCTGTTTACAGACTGTAGAATGGGGGTTTATGATCCACTCACTCTTTCTGTGAGATTTGAAGATTTCTGCCTTTTAATCCTTTGATCCTCCAGATGAAGAAAAAAACTCCTTTTCAATGTTTCCACGTTAATAATATGACAATGTTACAAATGGCAGCTGTAAAGCACTCATTCTCATCTGTACCCACCCCTTGTGGGTGGAAGAGAAGGGAAGGAACAGGACTGCAAAATGTTGGGAAGGAACTCAAAGAGCTATGATGGCATTGCTAGCAGATGATATCACGTCTTGTGTAGCTGAATGCAGGATGCTCTGACCTCAGCAAACAGACTGAAACGGGGTTTTGGCCCCCAGCAGCTAACCGGTTCTCTGTCCCTTGCTGCCTGCACTAACGCCCACACTTCATCCCTACTCCTGCCGAAAGCTGCAGAACTGCCTTTGCTGCTGTAGGGTAGGAGGAAAGAGGTGTTACCTTATCAGCTGCCTCCTCTCCTATCCTCTCCTTCTGCAGAAGCAGCCATCACCTCACTCCCATGGGCTGAGCGCAGAACAGAGGATGTTTGGCCATTCAGGATGCATCTGCTGTTCAAACAGCTGTTCCCTGTTTCCTCCAAGGAAAGTGAAGCAGGAGGGATGGAAAAGTCACAAAAGCTGGATCTGGCAGTAGGATTCTCTAGATTTAGAAAACGTGTTAAATGAAGCCAGCTGGCTGCAGTCTTCAGATACAAGCCAGAAATATCCTAAGCCCCACAGCCCTCCCTGACTGCCTCTTCTGTGTCCGTATGTTGGGATCTAGGAGAAGGGGGGTGTCCTTGCCAAGTGCGTAATGCTTGGTGACGCATCTGCAAATCAGAAGCAGGAAAGAAGGGACTGTGATCCCCTGGATCCAGCCCCTTGCCCTAGGAAAGTCTGAATCTGAAATCTAAGCATGGAGCTGGACTTTAATTTTCAAAAAAGTCTTTTCCCTTTGAAGTGTGTGGAAGATATTAGTCATTCTTGGATGCAAATGTATACTAAATACAAATCTACCATGGCTTTCAGCCATGAGGACTGAAAGTATATAATGGGGCCTGGAATAGGATTCAGCTCACTTATCCCTTAGGTGTCAGTGAAGATGTGCATGTACCAGTGGAGAGAAACAGTCATTTCAAGAGCAGCGTTCACCTGATCTTAGACATCTTCCTTGGGATAATATAAATCTTGCCTTATTCTCTCTACTGATTATGATAAGCCTAGACAGTTAACTTGAGTGAAAGATGCCTGTGCCACTGGCATTTGTTTGCATAGAGGAATCACGTGTTGACAGGCAAGATAGGACCTAATTCAGGAAAGGGAGTAACTTCCCCAAAACAGGTCAAGTTGTAATCCGAAGTTGCACGTGTTCAGATCCTGTGTTGGCTGTAGCCTACTTTGGAGAGACATCAGCTTTGATCTTGAAGTTCTACTTGAAAGAAGTTATGCTTTGGGACACGCAAAGAAAGACCTCATATCTGACTGAGCTGAGCAGGCTGGTGCTGAGGAGCAGCAGAAGCAGGCTGCTCTGTAAGGGAAAGTGAGCCAAGAGTCAGCAAGCTGGGCAGAGGCAACAGCCTTGCCTACGAGAGGTAAAGCACTGCAGCACATGAGCAGGGCAGGCTGATGGTGATGGTCACCAGGTTCGGCCAAGAGTCCAGATCATCAGACAAGACTATGGTGATGAGGCAGGTATGAGGCCAAGCAGGACATCAAGTCAGCAGTCTGGATGTGGATCAGTGAGGAAGGTAGCCAGCCACAGGCATGGCCGCAGCCTCACTCAGCAAGTGAGCAACAGCCTCAGTGTAACCGTAGCTCCTAAAAGAAGGGAGGAAGCAGCTGTTGAGGCTTCTTGCCACTTTCTCAAACAGTTCCAAAGCTGGTCAGGGCTTCTCAAGCTGCTCTCTCTCCAAAAGCTGTGCCTTGTCAGAGAGCCTGCCTTGAGCATAGCCAACTAAACTCTCTGCAGGGAGTGCACACAGGGCCCTGCCCCTTGGTACCTTGTTCTCACCTAGGCTTGTTCAGGATTAAGATATGAGGAACCCTTCCCTTCCATTGCTTACAAGGGGGTGGAGCCCCTTGGATGTACTCCAAGAGAGAAGAATGACTTCTGCCCAGTACATTATAAATGAAGACTTTAGGTACCGTCACAAAAGGAGAGTTGCTCATCACAGACTGCATAGCACTTTTCTGCAGCCATGAGTCCAGCGGAAGGGGTCCTAAGACTCACCCCCTCTCTTGGTGCCACCACAACCTGACGGGACAGGCTGGACATCATGCGGTCAGGATGCCATTCTGGGCTGCGTGAGTCCACCTTTGCACTACAGTCGGACCCTCTGGTCCCTGCTGGGAGTCTGGATTCTGCTCTCAGGTGACTTCTGACTCTAGGAGAAAATTGTTTCTAATTTCCTGGAGACCTGTGCATCCCTTTTCCAGTCCTATCTCCTTTCGCACCAGCAGGGGGCACGAAGCTTAAAATTAACTGCATTGAGTACTTTCAAGATGCTCCTACGTGCTTTGAAGTTGCTTGCCAGTCCATTTGGCAGGATACACTATGCATATTTAAATAACTGAACAAAACTCTCTTGAAGGCTTATCTTAAACTACTTTTTGTATCTATAAATAATTTACAGATCCACTTACATTAGGTATGCTTTTACTGGTTGCAACATTCCTGCAATCTACTTGATGAATGTAAGGAGTGAATAAAAAAATGTAAACTAGAAAAAACATGGAAATAAAAATATAGTACGTACAGCCAAGGGATAACAGATTCACAAAATTGTATAGACGTATAGAGGATGATTGCTCAAAAGACTTAAGGAAATCCTTCTTCTTGATCAGTTTTCCAGGTTTAATAAAATACTCCCAGGTATAGTTTTAATTCCACATTTTCCTCTCGCATTCTGTCTCCACAATATATTTATTTCACTGTGCTTCACTTTTGCTCATTTATTTTAATTCATACAGTGCTGACTCATCTAGATGTTTGACTTTAATCACTGCTGACTACTCAGTGCTGCTTCCCATCTGCTTTTGCATATTAAATTATGTCCAGTATTTTACAAAAGCGTATTGCTGCAGTATCCCCAGATCCTAACCCAGAATGATTCCACTGCAGATGGTCCTTGTGTAAAGTAACATTAGGATACCCCATCCACCAAAATTTTATCATTAATCCATCCTATAGATTATTATCTTTTCAAAGTTATGTTATTTTGCAGGTCTTTTTCTTTTTTTATTCATATGATGTCACTAGTTCTTAGACTAATAACATTAATAACAGAAGAATTAGTAACAGCAAATGTGCATTCCTGATGTAATTCCCCTCCCTTTAAATCCCAGGAAGTAACTGGTCAACATCAACATTTTCCTCATTCTTTTTAAACTTTTTTTTTCCCCGTTTCCTACCTCCTATTCTGGCATATCGCCATTACTGAGAATTTAGGAACAGGCAACGGAGTGCCATGATCGGAGTCTCTGGCTTGCAGTCAGGTAGCCTAGCTTCAGCAAATGTATAAAAATAGCTTACAATGAGTTGCAGTAACTGTACTTCAGCTACTTTTTATTCATTTATTTCAATATCTAGTCAGCCAAATTGAAGTCAGAAGAAATAAGGATCTTCTAATTCTCAGCAGCATATCTGAATAAAACTAGGATGTTTGAGATCTAGTTCTCCATACCCCTAAATACAGAAAACTTTAGAAAACCTATGCATGGATCACACTTGAAAAAATTTGATTCTGGAAACTAAATCTGATTTTTTTTCTCTATTGAAAATTAATTTTAAATAACCAAGCCTCTACTTGCCCTTATTTTGTAATAATTTAGCTTATTTATTTATTTATTTTTAACAGTCTGTTTTCTGAAGCCTATGCCTTTGGACACAATGGCAGAGGAACAAGCATATTTTCTCTAAAATGTACAAAAAATGCTAGTTAGGCATATTGTGCATATGTTTTCCCAAATATCACAAACCAGCATAATGAGCGTGTGCATGAAAGTGGATATCCTTTTGCATGTGTACTATTGTTTGCAATGCTCAGGCCTGTGTTTGAATACTATGTATCTAAGTACTTTCTTTCAGATTACTGATGTCCATCAAACAAGTGTCAAAGATCTCAACAGCTTTGCTTTAGAGACACAGAGCAATCCATATGCACGCGCTTCTGTGTTTATCCGGGAGACATAAGCCTATAAATCATTCTTCAGAAATGACAAATTACGTCCTCTCCAGTGCTTGCACGCATGTTCTACTCTCTTCCTCTCCTGCCAGTCATACCCCATTTCCCATCTCTAATCCTTCAAATGTTGTTCTTTATCAGTTGTATTTAAAACAAGACAAAAGTGAAGTGGCATTAAATTAGACCAAAAGATTTTTTTTTCCTGGTAAACATCCATTTGGACCCATTGCTTGGTCTGTCTTTAAAGAAGGAAATTCACAATCTAGTATTTTTTTTAGCACAGATGGAATATCATGTTCTAGATCAAAATGTACCTGAACTAATGTTTTTAAAGCTTACATTTAGCCAAAAATATATTTCTGTGTGCATTATCTATACGTTAGGCCATGGCAAGCCCTTTCCACAGAAGCATGAAGGAGGAGAACTGAATAAGAAACTCATACGCTTCTCTAAGGAAAAAAAAGTAGCAAGAAAGAATCCTACTCAATCAGCAACAGCAGCACTGCAATTAAAATATTTTCATAGGTAAAAAATTTTCAAAGTTGTTCAAAATTTGCCCTGAGAAATGAGGTTTTCCTAAGAAAAGTCTTAAAGATTTCTGCTGTAAACCAATATTCCTTTATGGCTATTTCCTTGTCATCTGAAGTTGCTTGTGATTATATGCATCAGAAACATACCCTTTCCAATGCATCTAGGTCTAGACATCTCCAGCAGAAACATTTTACCACTTTGCTAAAGCACTAAGATTAAAATTATCAGGTCTCAAAAGTTTTGCCATTTCGAGGTAAGAATCTGCTATGCAAAGTAGGGTTTCTAGATGAAGAGCCTATTGAGCCAAAAATGACCAGGGTATTTGTGTCACCAGTGAGATATTTTAAAAACATTTTAATAAAAGTCAATTGATAAAAGTGGATGAAAAAATCTAGATTAATATTTCACTTTTTCTCTGACTAATTTTTAGGAGGAGGGCTTTTCACCTCTGGAAGTTTTCTCATTAAAAATGTCCAAAATTTTTCTAAAAACCACAAGTCTTAAAAAAATCACTATTATAACTCTTCAAAACATAAAGCTAGTTCTTGGCAAACAAAAATTAGTACTAATATTTTTATTAAAATATGTGGAAATGTATTTCAATGGAAAAAATGGAAGTCATCAAAAATTCTTTGCAAACCGTCCCCCATGTTTTCAGTAACTTTAAACAGCATTCAAAAACTGGACCACCTGTAGATGTAACTAAATATATTGAAATTATGTATTCAAAATGCCTCTGAACACGCAATATAATCATTTACGTACTTCACATTCCCTTCTCCTAAACGCATACCTGTGTTGTACTTCAGTAACATACAGTATTTTGAGACAACAGATGTGAGATTATATATAATCAGTTCTAAGGTGTCATTACATATATTACGGTATTTCTATTTTTAAGGTATTTTTCCTCCATAACCAACCTTTTCCCTTTCTAAAAAATACCAGACAAGATGTTGCCACAATGTGCCAATCATGGCATAACCCTATGAGGAACAATGAAAACAGAATGAAAGAATTTAACCAAAATGACTGATTTGCCTTCTGGGTGTTGTTAGAGTGGCTGCTTAAAATGAGTTGTCGGACACTGGTCTCAAGTCCATTTGCAGCGTAAGTGGGCCCCTTCATGTATATCATAATGTCATTCCTTTACTCCAAGACCTTCAAGAGAACACTTTCTAATTTTCCTGAAAAAACATCTCCTAAAAATGTGTCCCAGGGACTGAGCTGGTTTGTGGAATGCTGCTGGAGCTAGAGATACTGGTGGGTCATCTGTGATGGACCCAATGGTCACATTGGGCAAATGTTGACAGCTTTACTGAAAAATATATGGCAAGTCCTTCTCATAATAAGGAGTGTTATGGATAATGGTTAGGAAGAGAGTGTGTACGGGTATATTCATGGCATGCATACATATTCCGTATCACTGTATGGATATCAGAATGTGATCAGCTATACTTTCCAGTTCTGTGGTGTGTAAGAATTGATCTTAGGTTTTTATTGCAAAAGGTTTTAATACTTATTAGCTTCCTCTGAAATTTTTCCAATGTTTACTTAAAATTTCCAGTCAGTCTTGAAAACTCCTTTTGGTAATGTACACAAAGGGGAGATAATCATGGTTGTCAAAGTAATATATAATGATTACTCCAGGAAACATTTTACAGCATCCACCTACCTCTAGTCAAAATGAATACAAGCCAGATCCCAATATTTTGACCCAAAAGGTAAAATGATTTATAAACAATTATATAGAAAAGCCCACTCTTATTCTCTGTTTACCATAAATGTATATGCAATTTGTTGTTGTTTTTTTTCCAAATAAATTCCTGTGCTGTGATCCAGCCAACCCTGAAATAGCATGGGTGCACTTTCACTGACTTCAACTACAGCTAGATCATGCCAGTTGTAAAAGACAAATCTTTTACATGGTTGTTTTATGAGATGATTTTTACAATGCTGACTTCATATACAGATAAATCTTCCTTAAGTGTAAATTTGATGATGCAGTACACAAAATTCTCCATAGCAGAAATTTTCCATGCTCTTTTATCTTCATTACTGTACATCCCTATTACAAGGGAGTAATAGTTTACAGTCTAGTCGCAGTGTTGACTTTAGCTTAATCTAAATAGTTGACCCCATTAAATCAATTTCAACTCTTGCCCTTTGCTTTTACTTCAAATTCAAATGCTAGGTTAGAAATGAGCAAAAACTTGAAAGAAATCTATTTAAAACCAGAAAACAAGTAAGTTAGACCAGAAATAACCGCTACCTCCAGCAGTGCAGATTTGCTTGTTTAGTAAACTCCATAATGCTGCAAATTGAAAAATAGAGCATGACAGCGTTTGTTAACTCACACTAATTATATGCTATCATACCTAACACCTAAGTCAGGTTTTAGGCATCTGAAGGCTTCTGATTGACAGGTATTATTTGGAACTCTAAAAAACTTTTAAAAGAAAGAATCACAGTTAGCAGGCTGCAGAATATGTTCTTAGTCACTATCAGTCATGCTCTCCAGTCCCAGCAGGAAGATATAGTCATTATTAGTTATTTGAAGTGTGGTGGCTTACAAAAGCCCTAAGATAAAGACTGTTATACCAGATAATGCTCAAACAGCAAGAAACATCCAGGGTTTAGGCTCCTAGGCTCTTACAGGGTCCCCCATGAAAGTTAATGTTAATAGTCCCACACTAAGGGTAAGGACGGGCTTTCAAGCTGAAATTCTCTTTCCAGCTATATATGAGGTGGAGGGGAAAGAAACACACTGAGAAGGCACTTGTGCATGGTGCTCACGTTTTCAGTGATCAGCCAGATCCCATCTAGCATTTGTGATAATCTTGATCTACTCAGAGAGAGAATTGAGGTGGATATATTTATAGAGGCTCTTCTGTTTGTGATTTGTAATTTATAGGCTCAGCACCCAAAGCATTCAACAGTCACTCATAATTACATTTCACATAAAAACCACCTACATTAAAGAGACATTATCAAGGCTGTAAGGTCAAGTGCTAAATACTTCGGCATTGCCAGAATGAAGGTTGCCTCTGCAACATTAATTCAGTCTCCTTATACATATGTATTATAGTATGGTTTCTAATTGCATGATGACACAGTAGTTTTTTACTATCCTACCATTTGCTTCATCAGTGCATGGAGTGGGCAGTGCTCACTTAATGAGCCAGTATTAAATATTTTGCTTTCTCTTCCTTGAAGGCATGGCCCCAAGCCATTTAAACCCTGTTCAGAAGATGGAAATCTTAATTTCCTCATGGGCTTTTCATCGGTGCTTCACTAAAGTATAGGAATACTTTACAAATATTAATGAATTTATATCTTCACGAAATCCCTGCTGAAACAAAATGATGATTCTCCCTGTTTCACAACTAAGAAACTAAGACATAAAGTGATCAAGAGCAAAAAGCAGCTGTTGACTGTGAGTGCCCAAATCAAGACAACAAGAAACTGAGTTTTGGAATAGTTGCTGTAGGCATGATGTGATGTGTCCCAAGCACAGCTTCCACTGATTTCTGCAAACTAAGGGAACGCTTTAATACTGCCATTACTCAGGCATCACAGCCTCAAAAACAGTATTCAGAAAAAGAGACTGCAGCTATTGAGAAGTTGTGAAAAGAGTGGTTTAAGTGGCAAAACTAGGAACTTTGAACAAGCAGTCTGTGGCAGGAACAGAGCTATAACCTGTGTCTTTGGGGCACACAACACAGCAATCTTTTATCTTTTTGGCATCATCCAGTGCAGCCCTTAAATTCTGCAGCATGTGAGACAGGGATCTTACAGCAAACAGCCTTTCTACTTCCTGCTACAGAACCTCTTTTCCATTGAGTGATTTTCTCTCTCTTTTCTTTTCTTCTTTTTTCTTTTTCTTCCTCTTCCTCCCCCTTTCCATTTCTCCTTTCTCCTTTCTCCTGCTATTCTCCTCTTCCTTTGTTCTTTCGTACCAGCTCGTCGGGCAACTCTTCTCACCGTGCCCACTCTGATGACAGCATCTTCTGAGGATGACATAGACCGGAGACCCATCAGAAGACTCCGGTCTAAGAGTGACACTCCTTACTTGGAAGAAGCTAGGATCTGCTTCAACCTTGATAATGGTAAGACCACCCCTTCCCCAAACAGCGTATGATGTTAATTAAAGACTTTTTTTGAGATGCAGATGGACCAGATGGTACCTCCTCGTTCATAAGTGGTATGGTGGTTCACCAGACATCCAAGGATGTCACAGCTGTCTAACTACAAGCACCTGCATATGTATGAACAGTGATCCTTTTCAAAATTCTCCTGCAAGTACTAACTAAAGATTTTCCCCTGTTTTAGCTAGGATGAGCCAGTGAGATCAGAGCAAAAGAGAATGGCTTTGCAAACAAGATGTATTTATATCTTATCCACTCCAGGCATACAGAAACATGTGATCATTCATGAAGGGAGTAGAGCTAACAGCAGACATCAGCTAAACCCAACATTACAACCATGGAAGAACATCCAGCAGGCCCAAAACCTCTATAGGTTTAATGGGCGAAAGTGCAACAGAAAACTCTTGGTTCTGCAGGAATGAGTAAGAGAGCCGTCCCCCGAAATTCAGACCAGCTAGTGTTACTATTGCTGCCTTCAGATGAGCCCTGGCATTCCCTGGTCCTTTTTCTCATTGAGGTTGACCAAAACAAAAGATTTTGGAAGTCCTGACAACTTAGTGACTTTAAGCAGACAGGGTTTTCTTTAAAAAATCTGAATTAAGTGGGATGAACTAGTACACTCCCTGGCACATATTTTAACTGTTTAACTCTCACTTTATGTAGTACTTCTGTGCTACCCAGATTTTTTTTTTAGAAATAGCATTTTTAATTATTTCTATTACACTAACATCTAGAGGTCCCAACCAAAATTGGAGCCCTAACGCGGCAGGCAGCCTACAACCACAGGGTAAGAAATAACATCTGCATGAAGAGCTGATTACTAAATAGGGAAGACAGAATAGGGGAGAAGCAGCAAGACATTGTCCCCAGTTTGCAGCTGGAGAATGGAGTCACTGATTTTTGCCTATGGTCACATTTTTTTCAAAATGACTTATGAATACAAGTCCCAAGCTTTAAGTGATGGCCAGTTCTACAGATAGAGCATAGGCTCCTCAGTCCCCTTTGCATCTTAAAGCACTTGGCCTGGTGCACTGTTCTGGTTTACTTAATGGGTTTGCCCAAGGGAAGAGGAGAAGGAGGTGAAGGGTTGAGCGCTTAAACTTCTCACCAAGTCTCGATCCAGCCGTGCTTTGAGTTTTGGGACACCTAGGGGAGAAAAGAGCCGTTCAGGGTGCCCAAGACTGGGGCGGGAGGTGCCAGGCCTGCTGCGGGGTGGCACCTCAGCCAGCCAGGCCCACGGCGGCGTGTGGCATCTCAGCCAGGCCGAGGCGTTTGGCGGCGGGAGCGAGTCACCTCAGCCGGGACCCTGCCCTGGGCGGGGGGCGGCACCGCAGCCAGGCCCCTGGCCCGGGCCTCCCCTGGGCAGGGGGCAGACAGGGCCGGGGCGGGGAACACGGCTCCGTTCCCCCCCGGCGCGAAGGTCGCCGCCCTGAGGCCAGCGGCCGCGGGCGGGACTTGGCCGGCGGAGGTGCTGCCGGCGGGCAGGGGCAG
>VYZW01030826.1:22735-54334 GCA_013401315.1 Balaeniceps rex | reverse complement strand
GGGAGGGAAGGGGCCGCCCCCGCCGCCGCGGCCTCCTCCCTCGCCAGCGCCGGCGGAGCTCCCCGAGCGCCGCCGCCCGGCCCTGCCCTGGCGCCCGCTTCTTCGCACCTCCCCGGCCTCCTCCGGCCCTGGCCCACTGACCGGCTCCCCTTAGCCCCGCACCTCTCACCTGCCCCGCCGGGTGCCGGCTGCCCTTCTCTGTTCGGCCCCTCAAAGCTTCCCCTCTCCCAACGCACCATCCTCTCACCCCGCAGAGCATGGTACCGCTTGCTCACAAGACTTCTGGTCTGTCCCTCCTCACCAGGTTCTTCTGGCATCCCTCCTGGAGGTGCGGCCCTTGGCGCTTTGCAAGTCTTTCCCCCTCTCACTCTTTGCCTTCTTCCCCTGATGGGTTTGTGCCTCAAAAGTGCAAGGAAATTTGCGCCTGCGTTGTCCGCTTTTTCACAGTCTCGTGAGGTCCCCTGTTGTCTCAGCGCTGCTTTTCGTGACTCTCAATGGGTGTACAGCCTGATGCTTTCTACCAGCACGCCTCCAGCTCCCCACATTCACCTCCTCCTGCCCATTATCGGGATGAGCCTCCTGCAAGTCTCTACCTGACCTTTCCGTCCCCCTTCTCTGCTGCTGCCCCTTCCTCTCTGCCACCTCTTCCTCATGGCTCCCTTGAGATTTCGGCTGTCCCCTTCAGTTCATCCTGCACATGGTGACTATCCAGTTTCTTTCCTACTAGGCCTGTGGTTTTCCCTCCTTCCCTGACCTTTTCTTTCCTTATGGGCTCTGTCAACAGTAAACTACACCAGAGGTTACTTGCTTTCAAAAACAAAGGAAAAGAAAGTTCTTTCTGTTGGTTCTCTGCACCAAACCAGACTTCCTCTGTCCGTGGAGGGGGGCATGAGGGAGGATCTGTAGTCAGGAAGCTCTACTGCAGCCTCCCTCATGTCCCAGCAGCAGCACACAAAATGACCCAACTGTGTAACAGTCTTTGATGCTGAGCCTGTCAGCTCACTGCCAGCTCTAAAGGGAAAAGAGTGGCCTCGGAGGTGCTGCTTGCCATGCTGCAGTCTCCCCATCCCTCCTCCCCGCCTTTCAGCTGGCAGAAAGTTGGAGATGGCAGAGATGCGTTTTCTCCTCCATTTGGGGATGGAACAGATTCCCCTCCCCCTCCCGTTATCCCCACTGTAATTACACCCTTGGTAATGGCTGATACGCAGTTTGGTTTTACTGTTGACAGAATGGTTGGTTACATCGTATGGTGGGTCATTATTTCTTTCTGATCATGACTTCTTAAAATATACCAAGCTGTAGGTAAGTTGGGTGGCATTTCAGGGCACAGGCTGCAAGACAGTGCCAGATGCCAGGTTTCAGCTCTAAAGGACTGGAAGTGAAAATAGAAAGAGCATCACTGTGCGTAAGGTGTAAATAAAAAGAGGCTGTGTATGGTTATTTGACTAATGAAATAACCCTGTGTTGACTTGCGCTGTCACAGGTAATGTTATGTCATGTAGTTATAAATAGATAAACGAGTTAAGAGCCAGGCACCTTCAGGTCACCTGGTGCCTCGCATCTCTATGCTGAGCTAGACATGCTGTCTTTACTACAGGTCCCGGAGGATGTGCAAGTCTCTAGGTATCTCTTCCCTGCAATCCACTGAAAAAATTGATAATTACACTTAGCTTCTTTCTGTTCCTCCCCTCTCCACTGCTCTCTTTAATTTATGTCTTTACTTTTAAACCTGGGAATGGAATTCCTTTAAAAGAAATAATTAAAAGAAACAGTACTGGTGTATCAAGAAATATAAATGAAAAATGTTGTAAGTAGTGGAAGTGTGTGTTTTCATTAATCCATCTGGCAGTGAGTAGTTTTGAGCTTTTTTAAAAAAAAACATTGCTTAGCAACCAGTATTGAGTGAGTGAGCCAAAAAGCAAGTGAAACGTGCCACTGGTACCCACTTTGTTTCCGAGCTGTTGGTTTCCTCAGAAAGCACAAACGAAGCAGCCTGGGCTTTGGAACTCTGTATTCCAAGGAGACAGCTGTTAGGAAATTTGTTTAGCCACTTTTGCTCGTGATTGATAGTGCCGCATGGCACGGAGTTTGCTTTTGAGACTTACTACTTAGGAGGTGCAGCGTTCCTGAATTTAGTTTTTTGGGGTCTGTGTGGAAAACACACACACACACACACACACACACCCCCGTTTCTAAACTTACCTGGTTGTGGTACGCGGTCCCGTTGCTGGTGATGTTACCGACATGCCGCGAAGGGTGCCGGGCCGCTGCCGGTGTGCCGGGGGTGCTGCCCGCGCCCGACCGCCGGGGCCGCCCGGGGAGCCCGCGGCCGCTGTCCGCCGCCCCTGGTGCTGAAGGCCCGGGCTGGCCGCGGTAGCTGACCGCTCCGCAGGGGGTGGAAGCGGCGTGTCCCGCCGTGTCCTGTTCTCCCTCGCTGCCCGTGGGCTGGCGGTGCCCGTGTGTGCGGAAGGGTGTGAGTATTTCTTTGCCCGCTCAAGGGGAAGGTGGTAGAAAGGAAGCAATGCTGTTTCCTCAACCCATTGATGCGGTCGAAACTAAAGTGACGCTTGGGGTGCAGGAAATAACCTCTTCCTTACGTGCTTATTGCTTGCTCTCCATTTAGTGTGTTCTATATCTACAGCTGCTGCTCAACCACTGCTTACAGAGCTCTTTTTCTTATAGCTGCTACAAGTCAAGCTGCGTTCCCCAGTCTTCTGTCAGGACATGGTCAGGGCTGGGATGCAGCATGCAGCTGCTTTGCTGTATTGGAACTTAAAATCCACTATTATTAATGAAACATAAGCAGATGCAGCGAATACTGCTCTTCTCCACTCTTAATTACAACCACTAGTTAAGAACTAGCAGGTTTTTATCTACTTCAGCTGTAAGTTATAATTATACCATTACTGCCGTTATCTGTATTGTTGAACAACTGAGAGATTGCATACACAGAGTCAATTATACAATTTGCATGTAGTACAGATTTGGTCTGGATTGTAAAAAACGCACAACTGATAAGTGATTAACAGTGCAACTTCTACCTGCCCTTCTCTTTCAATTATATTAACAGTTCTGCTTTGTTTAATTTTCCAAAATATCCTTGTTTATTATGTTTGTTTCTAAATATCGATCAGTTAACTCACAATTATTACCTAGCATGAGTTGACAAATGCTCTTCAACTAGTAGTCCTGGGTATGTTTTTTTTGCTGGTGTTTCCAAACTGATTGAAATACAAAGCTCTTTTCCAAACTCAGGGTTATTCTCCCTACTGTTATACATATGCAAATCCTATTAATCTGAGTTATGTGCTCATATCAAGAGGATAATGCTTCCCAAAGGATTTAAATTACCTCTTCTGCCAAAATTAATGTAGCTATATAACATCATAAAACTATAGTCAGATATGAATTCCTTTTGCATATTTGATACTGAATCAGTCCACATACAGAAATTAATTTTTTAATTTTCTGAAAGACTTCCTCCGGTGCAACACTAGAGGAATGTGGAATGTGCTCTTACTTTCACGTGGTGATCTTTTGTTTTCTTTATTATGATTAGCAATCTGGTGTGGCTCCATCTCTTAACATCTGTCTTTGGCGTTTCATACACATCTTAAAAGCAGTTTTCAAATTGTCTTTCTAACTTTCTTATTCAGACACGTAAAAGCTAATCCCAAATTGCTTCTGAAAACTTGGGCCTCCATCCGTGACAGTTGTCCAATAGCATAATCCCTTTCCTGGTCCTGTGCCAGCTGCCAAGTTCGTGTGTTTTTTACAGGTTTTGACCTATTACAGGTTTTGACCAATTTCTATTCTTCCTGTTGCAAAATATTATACTTTTAAAATGGCAACACATGGTAGGTAGCTTTCAAGCCTGATAAATTAGCAGAGGCGATGACTGGTAATGAAATAGACCACTTAAAACTCTCACTAAATGATCCAAGATGTGTGAGATTTTCTTCTGCTTCCCCTTTCATGCAGCTGCTTGGGGAATCCCTGTCAGAATTTTATCAATGTTTGTTAGGGGAGGGGCAACTACCATGCTGAGTAGATCTGATCAGGTTCTGTTTTAGCCCTTCAAGTGTCAGTCACAATTGAAGGCTATTTCCATACACAGACAGATACTCTTACTCCTTCTGAGCTGAAAGAGTAACCTTTGTACTGCAATCCTTTGCAAAGTTGATTCTAGCAGACTGGCTTCTTGTTAAGTGGTGCAAGAAGCTGTCTTGATCTCAGCTGCCATGGGACCTTCCTGAGATGGTTCGGGGAGGTCACCCCATGCCAATCTTTGTTTCAACAAAGTTGATTGTCTACTTAGAATTTAAGCTGGGAATGGAGACTCAGGGAGAAAGCAAGCCAATGCCTTGGAGGAGGTGTAAGGCCAGAATGAGTGCAGTAGCTGTACTAGGGGTCAGCAAAGAGGTGTTCCTTCAGAAAGAATATATTTAGCTTCCATGCTGTGAAATGAGGGGAGGGGAGCTTTTCAATGTGAATATATACCCCCCACCCCGACTTAAAAGCGTGTACCAGTGGTGCAGCCAAACAGAAGCCTGTGGCCAGAGGGGTGCAGGAGCTGGGCTCTGAAGGTGGGGAGAGAGAGGTAGCGGCAGAGCGGACCCGATCGGGATGGTGCAGCCTGTGCCAGCTATGGAGCCCAGCTGGCTCGCTCGGCCCTGAAGCACAGCACAGATTTTAAGTGTACTGAAGTCACTCAGTAATCTCACTGAAGTGGCTGGATCATCAAGTGATGTAACTCATTTGTTGACTTCAGTTGGGGATCTGAGCCAGACTGTAGAAATATACGTCTGCTTCCCTTCGATGATGAAAGATCTGTTTTATCTCTTTGTGGTATGGAGCCACGTGTTCTCCTGGAGTGTGTTCTGGGAAAGCAAAGCTGAGAGGGAAAGGACTGAGTGGCTCTGCACAATTTTGCCATGTGTACAGAAGAAAAGTCCTTGCGTCCAGAAAGGCAAGTGAACTCAGTACCATTTACTGTTCTTAAGCAGTGATGAATAATTCGCATTGGGGAGGGGAAAAAAAACCCCACGGCAGCCTGTGTTAGTGCTGCTGCAAGCAGAATTAATTCACAGGGTGTAAAGAGGGAGGAGGATCCTGGCAGAAACTGCTGAGTGGCTGAGACAAATGTTAGTGAGCTGGGAAGTGTTCATAGTCGGCTGTTTCTGTGATGCAGAGCTGGTGGGGGGACAGAAAGGGTGACTGTTGGTTTTATATGCAGGAACTTTCCTGGTCTGAACCAGGCACAAAGTTGAAATCAAAAGCTTCTCCCATTTTCCTGGCACCTTCCACACTCTTTTTGGGGCCTAGTGCTTCTTACAGCCTTCATGGCAGGCTGCCTTACTGTTATTATTTGTATCGCTGTATTCAGTCCATTATATAGCTTTAGAGCTGTGCTGAATACTTTTCAGAGATTAAAATGATGCACGATTTTCCTTTCTAATGAAAAGATAATGTCCTGTGTCTCAGCCTCATACATGTTGATTTGTCTAGAAGTATATGATACATTTTTCTGCAGTGATCAAGGAGGAGGTTGTGCACTTTATTTTGTCACTGTAAAATAAGGAGGAATATTTATACAGCTCACTGAGGTGGGTACATTCTAAATAGGTGAAAATAAAGTGAAATGACTGGACTGGATTTTCTGCAGAAAACCTCCATCCCATCCATTTTTAGTTTTCTCTAAAACCATTTGATTTAAAAATCTGTTTTGAAGTTTCTGAATTTGCCCCTGGTCATCCTTACATATGATTTAGTACACTAACCCAATTAATCATCTCTGCAGTCATTTGAAATGTTATTGCATTTTAGAGTTGTGTTTTTTTCTTTCCTGTTTATCCAGCCTATGTTTGTGTATATCCATAATAAAATATTCTGCATGGTTTCATGATTAGCATAAATAATCCCTAAAATTATATAAGAATTTAAACTACTTTGGATTTATGGGGCTCACAGATTAGAAATTATGTTGAAGGGGTAATCTGAAGGGCATATTTGTATTTTTAAAAATACTTTCAAATTATGGTGGCTTTAAGATTTCAGGTAGAAAAGATTGGGCTTGGGAGAATGGGGGAGAAATATGCAGTAGTAGGCTTTCTAATACGTGTGGGAGGTTTTATTTCTTGCTGGAGAAAGATTAGTAAAAATGCATGCTTGGAAAAATTCCACTTTCTCTCTCTGCTCTAATCACTCCCTCAGATTATTGTCATGGAGATCCTCTCGTACTTAGGAAGCCAAATCACCGGTTTTGGCAAAGCATTTCTTAATACCTTTATAAAAGGGCCTGAAAACTGGCCTCCTTTGCCATCAGGCTTTGCGTTACCAAAACTTGTGCCTGCACTTTAATCGAATGATGACTGTTAGTCTTAACGCTGCTTAATTTGGAGTATAGCTAGAGATCGGATTTGTGCCCGTCACTCATTTCATGGCTGTTTTCCAACCCCGGGAGCGTGAGTGCACACACCAGGAAAAATGAGCCTCCAAACTGAACGTCACCCACCGTGTGGCAAGAATCTGCCGTTTGAGATAACTGGCCCTTGCCAGGGCTAAGTGGAGTGGCTGAAAGCACCTCTGTATCAACATCATATGCAGCAGGTAAACAGTCTGTTTTGAGGGAAGAGGTCTTAACAGCAACTGAGGTTTTAACTCTTGTACTTGGCTTTGGAGACCTTTGGTTTAAGACTATGACCTTCAGTGAGTCCCAGATGGGAATAAGTTTAGAGGTTCTCCAGGTCCTGTAAAGGGGAGAGGTGCCTGTGCTTCACCAGCTGTCATCCAAAAGGAATTGTTGATGCAGGCCTTAGTTAACAAACATAACTGGGGACAATTTAAAGGGAAAGGCGTAGTTAGTCAAAATGATGGAACTGGCAAGAGGAAAATTATGCAAGATCTATTTCTCTGAATGTGTTGGTGGAATTGGCTAAAAAAAAGCTTTGATATTTTAACCGTTCTTGTGGCACTGCACACATGCATCACTTTTCTGTGTCGGGGGGCAGCTGATACCTGTGCAGTCAATGACACTGACATTGCTGTGGAACAACCGTGACAGGAGATAGAAAAAAGGAAGGTACATATTTGCTTTTGGATCAGAATATGCAGACCTCCTGCCTCTTACAGCTGTCTATGATACATGTGATTTTAAGGCTGCTGTAGTGCTTTGTTGCTAACCTGGTTCATCAAGAAAATTGATGTGGCAGAATTTGCCTGAGTAAGAAGTTATCTCTATATTTGTTTTTTGCTCGAAGCTTGTTGGGTTAGTACAACCAAGTTTATTCCTGCAAGCAAAATCCTTTTATTTTTCTTGTTTCATCAGGAACCGGTTTTCTTCTTGGAACTAGGTCTTTAAGGAAAACACATTTTTCCAGAACTTCAGATAAAATTGTCAGAACTGGCAACCCTGTTCAGAATTATTAGCTGTAAAATTTAGTAAAAAGAAAGGGCCTAATTCTCAGTAACAGGTATAATTAGCTTTACTGCTTAATTACTCTGAGTCAACTAATTGGTTTCATTGGGACTACTCACAGTAATACTCACAGCTAGGCATGTAAGTGCCTTCAGAATCAGTCTTAAAGTTTGTAAGTTTTTGCAGTATGACAAAAGTCATTAATGCAGAAAGAATGTCCCGGGCTGTCTGCTTTCAGATAATATAAAATGTCAATGCTAATGAAATACTGTGTTATTAGCAGTTGTTTCTTGTGCTTAGACTTTAGACCATAGAATCAGTGTGGAATATTATACTTCTGTAGCAAAATAAAACTTGGCTGTGCTCACGCTTTCTCAGTGACGAATATTCATGACAATGTATCTCTTGTGAATAAGGTGCAAAAAGTGTCAATTCTAACATTGTAATTATTAATTTAATACATTTCACATGGTATTACAATTTGTTGATACAGTCAACTAAAATGTTTTCTTCATTCAGAATACTTTTAGGGTAAAATTATTTATAATTATGCATTAACCATTTATAATCATGCAATTCTGTTGCATTTAGAATGCATTGGTGGTCTTGTTTTATTTTGATATGCTGAGGCTATAGCTTGACCCTTGGTACATGGCTGCCTTCCCTAGGTTTTGTTGGGGAACCAACGTTACTGAATATTTGAAAGAAGGTTATTATTGCCTTTACTGCAGACTTCGTATAGGGGCATCGTAATAATTTTTACATCTTGAAATTTCAATTCAATTTATAAGAAACAAAATGAAGATGATGTCCTAAGAGAACCTTAATGAGTAGCAAATTCAGCAAGAAAACAGGGAGGCAGAGTTGAAAAATGAAATGCCTGTGTTTCTTCTGCACTCCAGACTCACTGTGGTTTCATTCTGGTTATGAAGTACATAAGATAGGGCAAGTATGTGACAAGTCTTTGCATGCTGATATACTGTATGGACACATGCCATTTTAACTACGATGGATAACAACTGCAGCACGTATTTCAGTTAATCAGAAAATCCTTGCTATGCATAATTTATAGTGCAATATCATTTTTACGGTTAGTGCTTACAATACTTGGACAGACAGACATCTGGTTAATAGTTTATAAGCAAATTAAATACTTGATACATTATTAAAATGGAAGAGAAATTTCATCAAGGCTAAATCTAATTCTTTGCTAGAGTGTTGGAAATAGTTAAAGCCTGCTGCAAGCTTGATGCCCCAAATTGAGGAGGACCTGTTTCGAGTGTGGCAGTTGTCTGCCTGTGTGTCCTTTTTTCTGTTCTGTGGATAAAAGGGTAAGGAGTCTACTGATGGTTAGATTTCAGAACTGACTGGGGTGCATGTCCCCAGGAAAAATGTTCCTATGTTCCCTCAGTCAGTCAAAACCTCGGTCAGTCAAGTGTTACAACAGCACTAAGCCATCAGAAAGAGCCTTAAGTTAAAAGAGTATGTCTCAAGCTAGTCACATTTTACTACGGCTTTGCACTAAGCCATAGGAATCTCTCTCAGAACAGAAAATATGCTCCCAGTTAGGATGAAATGAGAAATTAATAGTTATATTGCAGTGTTCCTTGAGAAAGAGATTACTCACATCTGACATCTGTAATGGTCCTTTGTTTTCCTTGCTGAGATCATGATAGTACAGTTTTCATATGTAATTTTTTTTTTCTTCTGCTTAATTCTCTGTTTTCTTGCACTAGAGAAGTGCTAGAAACAAATGCAGAGACCTTGATGTGGCTATGCTTGATGCATGAGGCATCTGTAATGTTTGGAGGAGAATGGCTCTTCCCCATGCTCAGCCTCAGTTGCGGGAGCCTGTGGGCGTAAAGGTCATGTTGTGCAGACTGCTGGTGAAGAGGTCTGTAGTTGAATATCTCATGTGATGCTCTCAGCTTCTGCCTTCTGTGGGGTTTTGTTGTTGTTGTTGGCATCTCTCTCTTCCTGCCGCCTTTTCCATTCTCCTGTGTTTATCAGGGCTACGTATGCTGGCAGCAGCAATATGTTGGCCTGCAGTTTCTTGAAGGCTGTCCCTACTGGGTTGGGAGAGTTGCCATACATGCATTTAAAACTGTAAGTTGGGAACTATGGCTTTAAATGATCACCCTGTATCCTTAGGACCTCTGATAAAGAGCCATGTAATCTACGTGGTGCTTCCATGAACCCAGTTAAGGCAATCATTCCCCAGAGTGATGATCGCTCCTGCTCTCTGCTTAGTGACTGCTCTTCAGGTCGTTGTGGGTAAAGGTGGTTTACTGAAAATACTGAGGTGGAGAGTTAGGAATAAACTGCTGCTAATGAGTAGTCATTGTTTATATTTAAAGCAATTTGGTGTGTTCATCCATTCACGAACAATTTAATTTTGTCTTATGACCTTCTTTGTTCATCATTCCTTATGACTTACACAACATGTGAAGGCTCTTTTTAGATTTCACTCATGTGATTAATGTTTTCCAGATAACTTTAAAAGTTTGTTTCAGAATTATCACAATTATTTCCTAGGTTGAAATAGCCAAAAATAAATGGAAAGCAATTGGTCATTTTAATTTTCTCTGTGTGGAAGCACGGCAAAATCCTGGAGCATTTCAAAGCTAATAATAAAAAATTAACTGGGGTTAACTAATAACCTGCAAAATAAAAGCCTATAATTAAAAGGCAAAAAGAAATCAATAAGGCTCGATTTGTAACTTAGTCTTATCTCAAGGCTCAGAAGAACAAACCATTCTGCGAGATGAATTTGATGAGATTGCTTGAAATAAGAATTTTTGGGACAAATTAATTTATAAATAATGTTTATTTTTAAAAGAAAGTAAGATAGGTATCACTGAATAACCTTGGGGTCTAACTTGCAAGCTTTCCCCTCTGCAAGCAGTGCGTGTAACAGCTCTGTCAGTGTTAAGGGAGCCTCAAGGGGAGAGTGGCAAAAATGTTTGGTCGGGAAGTATCATTACACAGACGAAATATAGCTTTTTGTTAACGGGCTTCATGACATAATAATAGGAAACCAGGGGAAAGAGTCACCAAGATTAAGGCAACGTAGGGCATGTGATGTCATTAAAAAATGGCAGGGCTTTCTAAACTTAGCTGCTCACAGTTAATGCTGCCCTAGGCAGCAGAAACATGAACTTAGCAGGTACCCACCTAAGTGGCTGTATATATACCTAGAGATATGTGTCAGCAGCCTTAGGAGTGTGCAGGGACCATCTGTTAACCGGCAGGAGTTTAAAAGGCTTAAAGTGGGCAGCAGAGGGATCGCTCTGAAAGATGTGCACTTGTTCTTTCAGTTACCCAAGTCAGTGGCAGGTAGACAGGTCAGGAGCAGTGGTAGGTGTTCCTTCCTTCATTGTAGCTGTTTCAGGTTACGTTTCTCTCTGTGGTTTTTGGCAATGATTACTGATATTTGTAGCCAACTGCAATTTATAATAGTGCCTGGTATTGAGACGGAGCAAAACGTAGGACCTGCTTGCTTATCTCTTTTCAGAGATACATCCTGCTTTTAAACTTCTTTCCCTCTGTCTGCTAAAATAAAACATCATATCAGCTATATATCAGTGTGGTGAATAAGGAGGCACTTAGCTTTCATAAAGCTTGTAACAGAAAGAAAAAGATTACTGTTGGCAAGGGATAGCGGGATGTACTGAGGAAGTGGACATGGTGACAATATTAGCCATAGTAAAATCCAGATTTGTTTTAGCAAAACATCATTCAAAACGTCTGACCTCCCATATAACTTTTTGTCACTACATTGGAACACATTTGGTCTTGCTTGTTCACTTGTGTGAAACTGTGGGATTAGGTTTATGTGTGCAATAGAGCTTTAGCGTACCATAGCCACTAGCTTACATCCAGCTTCCCTTGTTGAATGGTATGTTGTGGGTGGTTTGCCTTTGGGAACAGAGTGTTTTACCCCTTTTAGAATTTTACACTAAATTTAAGGCAGAGTTTTAAAGTGGATTAAGCAAGGAAGTGTAGGTTGGATCTTGAAGAAGGTATTCTCAGTAGTTTAGATCAATTTTCATATTTTGGTTGAGCTGGTGTTGCTATCTTAGAAAAAGATCCAGGACTGTATATAAAGGTACCCCTCACCTATTTGTTTTATTGGGCAGGAGGGGTATTATTGCTGCTGCTCACAGTGTGGCCCCTTAACTAATATGTCATTCAATGAACACAAGAACGTATCTGTTGTTCTTCCCCTGTCTTCAAGCGTGCCCTGAAGACTCCAGAATAAGTCATCTCCAACCTCCATGTAGGTGCTTTCCATGAGGAGGAAGCTCAGAAGACCTAGAAATCATACAGAAAGAAAGGATTGGAGAGAAAGGAAGTGGTGGAGAGAGGACCTGTATTGTGTCTTTCTCCAATCACAGTGGCCTTAATAATTGAGTTTAATAATTGCTAGCAATTTTCCTTCTCCGGATTTTGGGAGGGATCAAGACATTTTCTGGTATGTGTGGAATAAGGGGCAGAATAGCCAAAGTGGATTGTGACATTAAGATTTATTTCTTTCCCTGAAAAGAAGATTGTTGGACTGAAGAAAGATGTTCCTCTCTACTAGAGTTGAATGTGCTGGGGTTTTTTTTCTGCTTATAGGGTTTTAGAGGACTGTATTTTTTTAATTTAATATCTCACATTACTTCCAATAGAACATTTCCAAAACAGTTTCTATAAATCTCTGTGCACAGAGTGTTTTGTGTGAGCCAAAGATATTTTTTCTTGCTAGATCTTTTGTACCTTGGGACTCAACTGCACAGGTATTTTATGTGTATCCTTAAAAGTTTTTATTTTCAACTGTAAACTAAAACCTTGAGTGCTAATCTCTTTCTTCTGACAAAGTCCTCTGATGCTTTTCCCTTAGGAATCCCCTTCCTTAATTCTGTGCCATTCTGTGTGGTAAGGGGGATGCTCTCTCTGAAGGACTTATTCTCCCTTCTGAAGTCTGCATCACAGTCGTCTTTCTTTTGAGATTGGAGAACTAGCAGTTATTTGTAACAGAGCTTCTCTGTATTGTTGTTCATATTGGCTAAAGAAGTGGCTATAAAAGCCAATAAATGTTCTTTTTCAACCCTTTGTCTACTGACTCAACAGTACCCTGAAACCACATTGGCCTAAGAGCAAAGGATTAAGCATACATCTCATACAGAGAAGCTTCTTATGTTATTGCTGCTTAATCTTGTTGCTGCACTTGCATGATTTATCCTGTGAGGATTACAGTGATGTGTTTCACTGTAACGTGCACCTCACCTCAGAAACCTTTTCTGGTAGCTTCAAAATTAAGTAAAAGCTATGCCTTTGTAAATTTTTTCAGGCTGCTTTGTCCTTCCTCTCCCCTCAGGAAAAGGATACAAAATATGACCAAGTAAGTTTCCTTTTAATGCAGTTTTGGAGGAGTTCAGAGTGGCTTGAAAATAAATGAAGAACGTTCAGAAAAATAGGTCTGACTGATTTCCTGTTCATTTAAATTATGCGTCTATCCAAAGGCCCTCTTACATAACATGATTTTTAGTCCCCAGTGCGTAGGAAATAGTTATCTGAAGCTCTGCTTACTTTTTACACTGTACCAGAATGAGTCTCCCGAAACAACCTTTGAAGGGTTGTAGGGTAATTAAGGTTCACTGGTACAACAGTAACTAGATGGCTATATTTAATTAGTCTCTCTGTAGGGTAGAATTGCTGCATCATATTTGAAGTGCCCTTTGAGGAAGATAATGAAATATGTCTTACGGGAGCTTTAGTGTGATGATCAGTGTGGTTAGTATTTAAATTTGCTGCAAAGTGAGCTTCTATTACACAGATAACACAGCTTCTGATAGATCACCATTACAGCATACTTCTTCAAATAAATAAATACATATTCTATTACAGTTCTGTAATTAGCCATGGAGAAGAAAGAAATGCCATCTCACAACAATACTGATTTCCCTAGCCATCTCCTGCTTTGGCTTATTGTGACTGTGGAAGGACCCAGTTCAGGAAAGCACTGATGCACCTAGGTTCATCATTAACAGAATCAGAAGTGTGTTCCTGAATCTCTGAGTTGCAAATGAAAATGTGCTCTATAGAGATCATCATCTTCTCAGCACCTTCTTTTTTTTTGTGTGTGTTTGTTTCAGAAAAGAGATAGTAAACCAGCATCAGTCCCAAATAAAAGTCTTGGCGGGAGGCAGGGCAGATAAGGTTCTTCTCATATATTCCCATTAGGACTCCTGCATTGCCTTGGGAGGCACAGCGCAGACCCCGAGGTGCTGGCACACCTCTTCATAATTATTTGCAATTCTGTGAAGTATCGTGTTCAGAACCAGGCTGTGACCGTGCACAGAAGAGTGCAGGGAAGAGACGTCGGAGAGAAAGGGGAAGACTTCACCACATAAACTCAAAGAGTGGTTCCTGCTGCTCTCATTCATATCTGTTCTTTACAGCCTTGTGCTTTCTCTGCTTGCACACTTAGTTTCAATTGGGCCAAATTGGGTTTGCTAGACCAACCTCTTGGAAATAAGGGCCACAGATGTGTGTGTCTGATGTGCACCCTAATACGTAGCTGGGATGTACATAGGGCACACACCCAGTTTTAAGAACACAGGAGTGTTCCCCAGGTCCCTAATAATAGTATACTATTAATCTTTGCATAGCCTCTTCCACTCTGCTTGGGCTGCTGGCACACAGCCTCATAACATCTCTCAAGTTGGACAGGTTTATGGTTGCCATATGTGCTGGGCTGCTTGTGGTTTCTGCCCAAACACGGTTTCTCTGTGGGGAAAAAAATCCAAGTCTGCCAAACATTTGCCAGGGATTTCCAAACCTGAAGCAACCCAGTCAGAGCAGTAGCATCAGCCTGTCTCTGAATACTTGTAAGTCTGTGTACTTTTCTCTACATTCAAAGAATATCTCCACAGAGAATGCATGTCCAATCTGACACATCCTAGAAATGTATATATTTCTATCTAGGAAAAACTATATCCCAGGGGAAGCTACCCACCCCAGCCTTACTATTGTCCTCAGGATGCCCTCTGGAAAGTATTTTGCAGCTGACCTCATGGTGCCTGCACAAGAAGGAGACTTTTCTGGGCTGATGAGGACACTGATGTGCTATATACTTCACTCTATTAGTACACTAGTGCACCAGCGAGGTGAAAAAAACCCTCAACTTTCCTGTGACTACTGTGACTATATTGAAATATTAGTAGACACTGCTGAGTTGGATGGATCCTCGGTTAATACAGAGGAACTGATGCACTGAATCAGTTCTGAGGCCTTGAGTGCTTGTTCTCTGTAGTGTCTAAAGGACAGCCAGTTCAAGGTTTTGCGACTGCTGCAGTTCTTTAATCGTTGCAGAAAGCATTGGTTATGCTCAGCGGAAGGCAGAGAAATAATATACTTAGACAAACATAATCTCTGTTTATGGAAGTCATGTAAATAGTTTTGTTTTGGTCATTTGGAGTGCAGGGTGATTATTTCATTGTTGATTCACATCTTTAAAACATTGGGTCTTCTGCATTTGTGGAGGGAAGCAAGAGAAATGGATATAACAGCTAGCAGGTGGGTCCATTTCATTGGGCATGTCAAAAGCCTTGAAGTTTAAACCTGTATGGGAGTGTGCACAGGGTTTGGATTCTCCTAGACCAGGCTTACCAGGCAGTGGTGGGAGTGATGGATTCAGTTTTCACTGGTTCTGTATTTTTCAGAATAATGTGACCCACGTGATGTCAAAAAATCAGTAAGCTCCTAGCAAGAAGCTTATTTGAAATAAATGCAAAATGTTGTTCTCCTGATAGATGGTCAGTTGCTTCGAGTTGGGTTTGCTACCCAATACTTAAGAAGTCTGTTCTAGCTTTAGTGTGGCAGAGAGCTTTCTTTGGTGTATGGCCTTTGAAAACCCTATGAAAGAGCCCATTCTACTCCCTAATCCAACATCGCTCTTCACTGGGTGACCTGTGTGTAGTTTTATTAATTGCATGCATTTATGGAAGCATGCTAATGTCTTGGAGTTTTTGGCATGGCCACTGTTGGTTTGTTTGGCAGAATTTGAAAGAAAAACAGCAGAAGGTGTGATAGTCATGGCTTGTTCACATCCACTTCTTGTCTGTTCACTGCCATGGATCTGAACTGGGATAACTACTGGGACGTGGACTGTGTGGGTAGAAGGACTTGGAGGGATGAGGGAGGAATCTAGCCCAAATGATTGTGTCCCTGAAGGATTTGATGAAAAACCCAGGCTATGAAATATGGAATATCTTCTGTCTTAAGCTTCTTCACTGTTCAAACCATATGTTCAAAGCTTTTAGGCTCCAAATATTAATGTGCTTCCAAAGCTATATTTATTATAAAAAATAAAATAAAATAGTGGAGGTCAGGGTTGCAGCAGGTTTCCTTTAAAATAGTAATGATTGTCAGAGGATGCATTATCTGGCAGTTAACGGAGTAGCAGAGGGCCTAGTACTAGAGTCTTAAATGCCAAGAAATGAAAAAGCCAAATGTTGTCACAAATACTCTGTGCTCTGGAAAAAGATGAAGGTGAAACTGGAGGGCCAAGCTTTGCCTTCCTACTCAGGAACTCCTTTTTCATAGGCAGGGAGACTAGAGTTAGTGGTGGGATATGAAGGGTAAGGTGATATTCCATCTAAAGAAGTATGACAGATTCTAAACTTAAGTAATTATCAGTAATTAATATATTACAAGCTTATTTTTATCCTTTGTTTCTTTTTTTCTACCTTTTAAAATTTTAATGTGTTCCTGCTGTGGTGTTCATAAACCAACTTAGCTTCTGAAGACCTGATACAGTAACAAAAAGCAGAAAAAAAATCACCTTGTTATGATCAGATTTATAATGTACAGTTACCTTGGTTTAATGCAATGTGTACATTTAAAAAAAAAAATTAAAAAAAGCTTGTGGGGAGGAAGGGAAGGAAGAAAGCTCTCACCTACAGCTGAGAACATACACTGAGGACTTTTTGCTTGCTTCACTGCTGCATTCCTTAAAAAAAAGAAAAAAGAGGAATTTTTGTATCGCTGCTGCACAGACTGGTTTGTTACATGAATCACTGCAAAACTGGTAATACTCAAAGTTTGAAGCTTTGTGCTGAGCCCAAAGGTGACAGGTTCTGAGTAGCAGCTACTTGCTTGAGCAGCCCTGTTTATTTCAGTGGGACTACACAGGTGAAAAGGGGCTGCAGAACCAAACTCTGCGTTGAAACCCAACTCTGAAGTACTGCTGGCTGGGCTTCGGGAAGGTGGGAGGGAAAGGCACTTAGCAACGTGCCTCTCAGAGCAGAAGGCCGCTGTTTCATCTGTCTGCTTCATGGGATGGGAAGACCTGTTTTCCCCGTGCGGTCAGTCTGGAGCCCGCTGAGCAGTTGTCCTCCTGCTGGGATGTGTTTCCAGCCAGGGTAGATGTCTAGCCCGAGGAGCATTAAGGTCACTTATGTGTCTCAGCGCCAGCCGTGCTCTACTCATGTCAGGGAAGAAATCTGCTCTTCAGGGCTTCCCTGCTGGGATGCCATTCTATGCTGCTGCCAATGTGGAGTTATCCCTTGAAGACACAAGAATATTTGTCCCTCAATATTTGTCTGAAAAGCACCAGTACTTCCTTTCTTGTTTAGATCTGTGTGAATGAAAAGGAACTTCTGTGAGCTGAGCTGTTGTAAACCCAGTGAGAAGAAGATGTAAATAATCTAAGCCCTCTTGTTAAACTTACCTGTTTTTTTCCACCCTCTGCCTTGCTGGTCTGTAGGTAAGATTTGTTAGTGGGTGAGATGGTCGATAGATCTGGTTGGGATTTTACTGAGTAATCCAGAGTGGGGGATACCGATGCATCAGTTGTACTCGAAACTGAAAGAGGATGAAGGTAATGTGTTTTGCAGCCTGGTGTAAATACAGTCCAATGCATATCAGTGGCCCTTCTGAGCCCCACAGGCTTTGGCATCAGCAGGACCCTGCTCTGACTTTCTTCTAAGTGCAGTTCTTAAGTAGTCTCCAGGGAGTTGTTTTTTCCTCTTGGCAAGCAGAGTGACTGAAAATCCAGTAAGTGATCTTTACGAACATCATTTAAATTCTCTGTATTGCATTCGAATACTAATCCCTGGCCAGCCCTATGCTGTTCTTTCTACTTGCTAGTTCTCAGCTAGTGCACATGTAGTTTCATGTTGCTCTGCCACCTTTCAACTCCTTTGCCTGGAGGAGGCTAAGGCATGAAAGCTGAAGCGGTGAAGACTCCAATCCCAGCTATTCAGGTGCTGCTTTGCTGGAAGAGGTCAGTGTAACAACAGGGTCAGAAACGCAGAAATCGGTGACCTTCTAGAAGAGCCCCGGTGTGCATACATAGATTTAGGTTTTGATGATTTCGTCAAGGATAATCTGAAGCAAGGAGTGAAAAAGTGGAGGTTCAATCCAGTCATAGTTCACCATCTCTCAGGTCAGTAGGGTTGCCAATTAAGAGTGCTACCTTTATCTATATTTCAGCAGCCTTGTGAATGAAATATGAGCATTTGCCCTAAGGAGCAGCTTAAAAAAAACTCGAAGGGTTAAGGCTATGCTGCATTCATTTGTAGGTAAGGGGATGTTGGCTTTTGTGGTTTCTTTTGGTTTTGGTGGTGTGTGGTTCAACTAAAACAAAAACATTGTGCTGTTTCCTATCTGTCTTCACCACCTGGTAAAGTATCACCTAACCATCCCTGTACCTTATTAATTTCACGCTTTTCTTTTGACGCTGCTTTGTAAGTTATCTAACATTGGGTTCCACTCCATTGTCATGGGAAAATACAAAAGAAACACAGAAATAATCTCTTAAAACTGGGATTTAATCTGCTGGTTTGCTGTACAAGTGTATCCTGAGTATGTGAAAAACCATGCCCTTGTTCATACATTCACACACACACCCCCAATCTGTGACCCTATTCTTGAAATGCCTTTTCTAGCCTTAATTGTAGTTCTTGAGAGATGCAGTCATTGAGACATTGCTCCAGCTGGTCAGGGTTTCTTCTGAAGGGCCCTTGCTAGACAGGGTTCATTTGCAGCTCACTACAATGTTTCAGCCTTGCATTGCGGCGGGAGCTTGAGTTACCTGGGTGGAGTGTGGAGGGGTTTCCTCCCTTTTTGTTATTGTGGGATTTGTTTTGTTTTGTTTTACTTAGAGCAGTATAAGGACATGAGTTTTCAGCAAATTCTTTTTCTTTCTGAGGATCAGATTCTGGAAATCAGTGCTAAAGCCATGTGCCCTCTATTTCATCACTTTGATTATGTAGAATTAATCAGACCTGGATGTGTCTGCAATGGAGGAGAACGTAATTTTTGGAGAACTATTATAGAGGTCTGAAGGGGAAACCTACTTCCCTTTACAAAACCTCTTTTTATAAAAGCAATAACTTTTCTAAGTTACCAAGTGCAAACAATTTAGGTACCACCATCTGTTGTAGGTGTAGCAAATCCGGTATTAAGGAATGCCTGTGTGGCCATTCAATCAAATAAGAAATTAGTCATATATTTAGTGTAATTGGACGTTTGTGGTAATGTGTATTTCTGATAATTTGTACTGACAGTAAGCTCTGAAAATATCAACCTGAATATTTTCTGACAAAACTTTCCATGTGGCAAAACATAAGTTTGCCTGTAGTCATTTAAAAATTGATGTGATGTCCTTGTGTGGCTTCCTGAAGCATAGTGCTATTTTATGAGCCAGTCATCTAAAGAAAAAACAGATGCATCTCTTGTGAAATGAGTGTGAGTGCCTTAGATATATTTCTTTATATTTATTTTTTAATGCTTGTTGGACTTCCAACGATGTCTTTGAATCCCTCCCTTTATTTTTTTCTTTATCTAAAAGAATATAGAATACAGCTGGCTTCTATGCATCCCTCACTTTTCTCCTTTCAGGTAGTTTTGAGAGTTCAGTTTTCAAGGTAGTTCAGTCTGTAGGTAATCCTGAGGTAGACTACAGGTTGCTAGAGGGAAAGGAGATGCTAAAGTGAACGTTCCTTAGGTGTCCTGTGTCCCTCCTGCCAAAACTGTACTATGCTGTCTAAGTCACCAGTGGCGCTGCATCTAGCTCTAGTTCACCTGTGATGAATGTCAGCTGTGATGCTGTTTCCTGACCATAGATGAGTGTAAGTTTGTTGGTATTCTATTTTTAAGATATATTTCAGAGTTGTTTCACATGGGCCATCTGTATCATGTTTGCTCTCATTGGCTCAGTTCTCGCTGAAGCTAGGGAAGAGTTTCCGTGCTTTTTTGAGCAACTTTGCTGTTCTTTTCCCCTTGTCCTTTAACTTCTTCAGTTGCTGGGTAGTGATGAATGTAGTTGCGTCTTTTATACCTTTTCAACAAAACAACTTGTCAAATTTCCTACAGGTTTCCTTGTTTGGTTACTGGAAATCTCAAAACAAACAAACCAACCCATAAACCAATAAAAGTCCACCACCACCAAAAAAATCCTCAAGAAAAACTCACCACCCTTTCTATTCAAATTCTTTTGGTGTGGAAGCTCAAATAAAAAGCACTCAAATGCTGACTAGAGCTTACATTTTGCCTGTTATTTTAATTGCTACAAATCAGTTGTGCTTTATTTATACTTGAGTCTCTTCCTGTCAGATGGGTTCCCTCTTGCCTAAGAGAATACACTTAAATCGGTTCCTTTCTTCCTAAAACGATACATTTAAAAAGTATTTCATATACTATGCTGAAAATTTTAATTTAACTAGTTTTTTTTTTAAATCAAGATTTTCTTTTCTGAACAAACCAAGGAGGTTGGTTTGCATTTGCAAGAAAATGCAGCACACAGCTGTAATTTCAGTACATTTCCAAGCATAAGCCAGAGAAGCAACCTTTGAACAAGATTTAATAGGATGGGCAGACATGCTATTGGCAGAAGATTTGAACTGATTCATAAACTGCTCATGTTTTTTTCATTTTTTATTCACACAAATTTAGAGCTAGCACTATGTGCATTTATGTGGTATCTGTCAGGAAGGAGGTTCTGGAGGGGGGGAAATGTCCCAATGTATTGATTTACCCCAATGTCTTCTTTAAGAAGCTTTTCTCTGTGTATTTCTCCTACAGCTGCCAGCACTGTAAACACAAATCTAGATACAAATTCTTTTTTAGATGGATAAACGTGAATAAAGTAGTGTTCCTGATGTCTAAGGAAAAGACCCAGCAGTGGAAGCTGAAAAATAATGCTGAGTCTGCCTCCGTGGTCAGCAGAGAGGTCACCATTTCCCAAATGGTTTGTTGGATTTCTTCCTGCAGAATCCCAGCCTTTGTGCAGAGAAACTCCTTAATCTTCTGTTGAAGTGGCAGGGATTTCGTGCTTTGGAAATGTACTTAATCAAAGAATTCTGCTTAGACAGTTAAAGCTGTTAAATCTCTTCAGTCAACTTGTGTTTTGCAGGCCTTGGGCAGCTCTGGATTCATCAAAACAACATGCTTTGCAGTCCAATGTTATCAGCTTCTGGACTTGATCTCTTCTCCCTCTGCTGACTGTCTGACTTCCAGATATTTTGAAAGCTTCTTGGTGATGGAAGCGGCTACTCTTGCAGTGTCTTTTTTCATTATGGTGTTACACAAGTACTTTGTTGCATTCCATCACTGGGTGTGAGATGTCTGTATTTTTAGCTGACATGTAAGGCTCAAAGTTAGCTAGCTTTAAAAATGATTTTTCTATACTTTCAGAAAATCAACTTCTGTGAAGCTGGTTTCCCTGTACTGCTTCTAAAGCTGGGAAAATATTCATTTGCTCTTTCACAGCTTGATTAAAATTTATGAAAATTTTAGAACCATAAGACCTTCCATTACTACATGGGGGAAAAAGCAGAATAACCAAAACAGGATGAGGCTGCAATGAAAAGCCTTTGACTTAGAGTGCCGATTAACTGAAAAGGAAAGCTGTTCGTGGTTTAAGATGTACTCTGACCAAATGCTCGTATCTGATAAAGGCTGTTATTTGAGAGACAACGATGGCTGTGGAACAGAGCCTTGCAGATTGTGGAAGGAAGGTTTCAGAAACACGATTGCCTTCTGTGGTCAAACACCATTTAATTGTTTCACGCATGAAAACCTGGGAGTTACTCTTATGTATAAGGAAATAGTTTCGTGGCAGTTCACGCTAATCTGTGTGTGAACTGCCATTATCCGTCCCATCCTTGCCCATGTCCACCTATTTCCTCACTTCAGCTGGAACCAGCACTGTCCAGAAAACCATCTAGTAAAAGAATAGGCCCCCACAAAAAGAGTTTTTGGCCAGATCAGCTGTCTGGACCAGCTCTCCACACAGCTACAGTGGCCAGCTCAAGGGAGGGCACAGGTGTTTACAGCTAGGAGGGAAAAATCCTGTATCAGCTTGGATTTAAATTGGATTGCCTTACTGTGGAACCACACCTAAAGCCATAGCAAGGGCAGCAGGGAGAAGCAGAACTGCCCTATTCTCTCTTCATAGTGTTAGTCATTTGTTGTTAATGTACTTTTCTATAGGAAGAAAAAGAGACAAGATTCTGGCTTTTGGGGTAGGGTGATGGTGTAGAATGATTAAAACTAAATTGGTTGAACATAATACACCTTTACATTTGTGCAGCTAAAGACAGAATCAGGCCCAGGATATACAGGAAGGACAGAAAATAAACTGCTTCCTCCATAAGCTATTGTTGGCACCAGAAGTATTTAGAAATATTTATTGCTCCAGTTTAACTAGGTCATATACACAACCTTCTTCTCTTTGTCTGGCAGAATTGAATGCAGGAGCTGTATTAGGCATGTGTGGTAATTTGAATGTGTTGCAACATCACTGATGTTTTTTTCCTAGCTGCGTTTTACCTGATTACCTGATGAGGATTGGGCAGTAGAAGTCAAATGTGTCTTTTATGCAATAATTATGCAACAGTATTGTTTTCAAGAGAACTATGCCAAAAGGGTGCAATTTGAATACACTCAACTGAGTCATGTAGGTCTAAAGTAAAACTGATGCATTAAGAAGACAGACTTAAATAAAAGTCATACCTTTACCTAATCTTATGGGTAGTAATATAGCACAGTAGATGAAAAGAAAAGATTTCTGATGACAGTGGTAAGCCACAGCCATGCTGTGTAACTTGTGCTACTAAATGTAGCCTTTGTCAATTATTGCTGATCTATGTTTTATGCCTAATAGTAGAAATAGTACTGGTTTCAAATACTTGCTATATGTTGTGGGTTTTACTCAACGAGTCTCCATCTTGTACTCTGCAAAAAAGATCTCAAACTTACTGAAGGATCTTCTGTTTAGTTAAGCCTGTGCTTAAGGTTAAACTTCACAGTGGAGTCAAGAACATAGTAAGCAGTTGTAGTGTGGAAGCAGAAGAGGGATTGTTAAGTCTCTCATTGCTTTCTTAATGTAGTTCCTTGAGGAATGACGCAACGTCTCTTACTTTCCTAGAATAGGTTATTGCCTTCTCCCCTTAGTTCTCTGTGATTTCTTGGTTATGATGACTTGCTTATTGTTAAACAGGTGAGGGAAGAAGGCAAATGCCCTTGCACACTCTCCCTTCCTACCATTCAGGAAGGAGGATTAACAACATGAGGATGGCTGCTCTGACATCTTATTTCAAAGAGTTGTCAGCATCAACAAAGTTCATGCTTGTGTGCATCAACAAAGAATCATTAAACAGGACTAGGAAGAGCTTCAAAGAGATCATTGCATCCAACTCTCTGCTCATGTAGCTTGTCTGAGGGTTGACCTGGGCATTCTCTGCCTGGTTGAAGAGCTTTGAGCTCTTCTATACTTCAGAAGTGCTACTGGCAGCATTGCATTGGATAAAGGTGTATGTTTTTCTTTGTTTGTATGCATTTGTTTTGCTAAACGTATGTAAAAGCATGAATCATATGGTGGGACACTGTTATTGCTGAAAAACATTGGTTCCCAAAACTGAAACAAGCTGTACTTGCAGCTTTTATACAAGTACAGCCATATCCTCACTCAGAGAATTTTGCTGCTTTTAACCATTGACTCTATCTGTCCTAGTTAAAGCAGCAAAGGTCTTAAATGTGAGCTTAAAAGCTTGTCTGTACTTAAGTATTTCAGTGAACTGAGACCCAAAAAGTGCTTTTGCAACAGTCCTCACTTCAGTTAATTGTGGGTGTTCTGGCCTATAAAAGCAACTTGGTTAAGGATTTCAGCAGCAGGATTTCAACCATCATAACAATTTCTTCTGAGCAAATAGAAGTTACAACAATAAGCATGCAATGGAAATTCTGAAAATCAGCTCTTAAGGCATTCATAATTCATTTGCTCACTAAACCGTCATTTCCATATGTTTTACAGTATCCATCCAACCATGATTTTGGCCCCTGGGTATTCTTTATTGTAGCAATGTGCTATTGAATGTTACTTTCTTTATATTACTTAAGGGATGGGTTTTCAAAATTCATGGTTTTCAATGGTAGGCATGAACCTGCCATACAAAACTTCTATTGACTTCAGTAGTGTCAGCTAGGTCAATGATTAGTGCTTTAGAAAATCCTCAAAAGATGGTGCAATAGGAACTATTCCTTGGTATGTCAGAGTTGTAAGATTAGGAGATTTAAAAAAAATTGTCACTGGGGTTTTATACAAGTAGTCTGCGGTGTGGAGACTGAGCAGAAGACCAAAGCTTGTGCTTGTGTGTGCAGAGGAGCCTTCTACAACACTGTGTGTCGCTTCGTCCTCTCTGTGGAGGGTAAGAAAGGAAAGGATAAGAAACATCCATTCCCTTTGTTGTTGGTGGAGGTCCCTAAACTCAGTTTGCCCAGCTGTTGCCAGTGATGGGAGTAATGGCCTCTGGCTACACACACACGAGGCAGTATTCTGCTGTTTTAGAGCCACTGAAGTAGTCCTGTGAAGTAATTAGTGCTCTGCTAATGATATGGGAACCGCCGGTTTGAAAACTGTGGCTGTAAACTATCCCTCTCTCCTCCTTCTTCACCTCTTGCTTTTTCTTTCTGTGGGCACGTTTACTTCCTTCTTACATGTGCACACAGATATGTTCTGATGCAGGCTTTCCAGCATTTGAAAATTATAATCTCCCTCTAAGTCTGTTTTTAGGTCTCAAAGCCAAGTTTTGAAATAGTCTTGCAAATGTCTGATTGCATCTTCTTCATTGCTTGTACATGCAAATGTTAGCTGTGTACCATTGCCCATGTGGTACTTTGTAAAATTTGTCTTTTAACACCATAGTTAAAACAACCATGAGAGGATTATGGGAAGTTCTTTTGGAGAGTTTGGAAGTTCTCACTGGGTAATAGAGTTAATAACTTAAAAATAGGAACCATTAGCTCTCCAGTCCCCAAACATCACCATCACTATTTGGATTTGAGCAACAAGTTAAGAGAAAGGAAAGACTTAGGGTTACTGTGTTCTTATGACAATCTTAAGCTAAGGGAAAAATCTCTGGAGAGGATAAACTGTCCATTGAAAACAGTGATTGTTCATTTTTGCCCAAGAGAAAAAACACAGGACCAAAGGCAGACACATCTTCTGTCTGCTGAAATTCTTATCTTGCCAGCCTGTTTTGAAATACATCACACAATATGTCCAATAGCATTCAAATCCAGTCTGCGGTGCTAATGACCAAAACCAAATGATTCCTCAATGTTTCATTTAAATATTTGCGTGTTTGCTTTTGGAATTTGAGAAGTCCTGAGTTAAGCAGTGAGATTGTAAGAGCTGAAAATTATGATTTACTAGGGGCTGTCCAGCTAAGGAGTGACATTGGCTATTTGTCAGGAGCTGGAAGACTCCTGCTGAGGAGGTGACAGTGGTTACTGATATCTTTGACAGATAAGTACCTCTTCTGAAGATTGTGTAATGTGCTTGTGTGACATATACTCCAGCCATTGGTACTCAGGGGACAATGATCTACTTCTGTGCACTAAAGAAGTTATGCACACAGAATAGTTGAGGTGGGAAGGGTCCTCTGGAGATCGCCTAGCCCTGTTCAATGCAGGGTCAACTACAGTAGGTTGCTCAGGGCTGTGTCCAGTTGGGTTTTGAATATCTCCATGGATGGAGACTCCACAGTCTCTCTGGGCAACCTGTTCCAGTGTTTGATTGCTCTCACTGTAAAAGAGGGCTTTTTCTTAGTTTAGGTGGAATTTCTTTTATTTCAGTTTGTTCCCGTTCCCTCTTACCTGTTCACTGAATACTACTGCCAAGAGCCTGGCTCCACCTTCTCTACACCCTGCCATCAGATATTTAGATCCATTGATGAGATTCCCCTGAGCTTTCTCTTCTCCAAGCTGAGTGGCCCCAGCTATCTCAACCTCTCTTCAAATTAAAGATGCTCAAAGCCCTTAATCATCTTTGTTTTGCTGATCTCACTCCAGCATGTCCGTGTCTTTCTTCAGGAGCCCAGAATTTGGGAACCATAGAACTGGACACAGCTCTTCAGATATGGTCTCCTACCTTCACTATCTGTATACTGAAACTCAAGGTCTTTGGTTTGAGTGCTGTGTTAATGCATAGGGAGCAGGTCGCTGCCACATCAGTACTGGTTCAAGCATGCAACATTCCCTCATAACTATCTTTTCCTATTGCAAGCATGAGGGATCCCAGTCCATCATGTTTCCCTTCCTCTTAAATGTAACTCCTGCCATCTCCTAGAACCCCATAAGCAGACAGTCCTCATCTGCTCATGTCCAGCTTCTCCTGTCACCTCCTGGCATGGTGACAGAGCAAGGTGTCCATTTCCAGGAGTCTTGGACCAGGAGCCAAAATTATCCTCTGAGGGAAACCAGCACTAGGCCATAAATCTCTGTGCTGGAATACAGCAAGGAATAAAATGGAGTTATGATTGAGCATATGTGGGGTTGTCAAGTGCATGAATATTGGCCAGTGACCACGAAGATGCATGGAAGTAGCTTTCAGGGTACTAGAAGCACGTGCATCTCCTGAATGTGCATAGCTGCCCCTCTGCCTAGTTCATTCACTGCTTGTTTCTGGGTGGCCACCTTGAGCCTGGCAGCTGGCTCCTCAGGCCAGCCCATCTGGGTTGGTCTGAGCACCCGCTCCTGCTGTTACACCGGGCATGTGTAAGAACTGTGATGCCTTGTGCTCATGCCTTCCTCTTACAGAGCTGGATGGAGGCAGAAGGATGCCTGGCTCTGCCTCCCAGCTACTTTGATGTGTCTTTCAGCCTCTGCTGATTAAAGAACCTCTCTGCCATCAGGGGAAAGAGTACTTAATTTGCTTATCTTGGTCTTGGTCTCAGATAGGAGAAAAGACATGGTATCACCAAAGACAAACCTTTGGTACGTGCTGAAAGTTGGGAATGGGCTACACTCTCCCTGATGTGGAAGCAAAGGAGGTTAGATGTCAGTTCCACGTTATTTACTTCTTTCCCTGTTTGGCCCTGAAGATATCAAACAAGGAGGCCGTAGGACTTGTCGTGAATGGAGAGCTTTCAACGCTCCTCTGTGATATTTTAAAGTGCCCCTGCACAGCTTAGGTTGTTGTCGGTCTCTGAAAACTGATCTCAAGCATCAGCTTTAGATCCTTTATGATGACAACGAGAACTTTTTGTGAGCATTTATGCAGTGCTTTGATACCATCAGGTGGAAAGGCTTTTTTTTTTCTGTATGCCTGTAAAGGATCTGTATTTTTTTTGTAATGTTAATAGAAATGACTTTTCTTAATTACATTTTTCTCATAGTGAAGACATGTGAGCACTGAGAAGTGCTAAGAAGAGAGATGTAATGATGCAGAAGCCAGAAAATCATAGGGCTGCTGCTGGCTGTCACTCAGATGATTTTGTGTGACTTAAATTAAAGAGATGTATACCAAGTGGCAGGAGTGAGTCACCAGAATGGGGATGACTCAAATTGTTGCTATGAATTCTGTGAGGAATGTTAAATGATGGGCTCCCACAGTGGCAGTGCTGCAAGTCTCTAGGTGATAAGAAAGGAGCTTATTAAATATTAGCAGCAAGATTAAGTGACATTTAAGATTACATTGGGATATGCTGGGAACAATAAGACTTCTGCCAGTTGTCCAGTTTCACAGCCTTGGAACATTGTATAGGAATATGTTACTAAATCTTTCCATGTAATGCTGTCAGTAAGGATAAGAGTAAGGAGAGTGATGTTTAATACAGTACTTCTGATTGTACTCAGTTATTTATATAAGTGATTTAACTCTTTAAACATAGAACTAGCTATCAGCCTTGCTACAATGAAGACTTTAATGAATATACTTGGAAGCCAGGGTATGCCTGGCACAAAATAGGAGCTGCTCAGCAGAGTGTCATGGTTCCTGCACCCAAAGGTCATTCTGTGTTTTGTGCTTCCAAGTAACAACAGTTCGGAGCAAAAGTACAGCTGGAAAATCTACAGGCCTACTGAGTTCTTGCAATATTTTGCTTCTTGTGGACAGGGTAATCAGTTGTTTAAATAAAGGAAAGGTGAGGGCATGAAAGCAAAAGAAAACAGCCCTTGTGACTGGGCATTTTCAGTAGAGTACCAGAAGGTAATTTGGACTGGTGCATGAATGGAAGGCTGTGGAAAGCTGTAAACTAGTGACCCAGACTAGCAAAGAAAGTGAAATCCCCGCCTACTCCAGTTTTTGTTGATGCTGCCAATCAAAATAATAATCCTCAGAAAATTACTTTTCTTGTGTTCTGTTGAAATCTCTGAACGGGTGAACAGGCTCTGTTCAGCAGTCAGCTGTATGGCATGCAGGGTCTGGGTCCCTCAACGTGATTCTTCAATCCTGGATTGTGTGAAACAGCATAACATAGAAAATGCACTCGCTTGCCTTCAGGGAGCATGGATGTTGCTGTGTGACAGTCCTAAGGTGATGAAGCTTCACAAAGGTCTTTGAATAGTAGCCATAATATTATAACATATTTAACTTCAAGTGCAGATTTCAGCCACAGAAAAGGACATAAGAGGAGGATATCTATTCCAGATGGAAAATTTCTGGTGTTTAGAGCTAGGGTACTAGTTTTAAAATGAAACAATTTTATGACCTTTCTAATGTTATTGACTATCAAGTGGTTACTCCCACGGACCTAAGAGCTATTCAAGACCACAGTCTTAATACAGCTATGTAAACTGCCCTTGCAAGCTTATTTTTGCAGCCCTTGTACATACAAATGCCCATTTCTTATGAAGAACAAGTGATTCCTTAGTATTCTTACTTATGCAATTGCCGTGGTCCTTATATCAAGTCCGTTTTTTTGTTTATTTTCCCCCAAAACCTCCTGTCACCATGGAATCCCAGCTCCCTTTAATACATCCAAAAACAAGTCTTATGCAGAGGTCAAGTGAAAATGCCTTCTCAAAAGAGGGTGAGGTACTAGACTTTAAGTAGTGTGAGAGGCCTGGTGCTCATAGTGTTAGCGTTGGCTTGTCTTTAAAAATGTCCAGAGTACAAAGCTCTGATGTAGTTCTTTCTGGCCTACATAAATTCTTAGGTCCAATTCTGAGATTTGCTTGCTCCAGCGTTTCATGAACAAGTTTATTGGTGACTTTCTCATGTCAAGAATTTGGCTGACTATGCTAATTCAGTTTCTAGAATAATATGTATATTCTTCTGGAGAACATAGATTCAGGTTGAGCTGTGCCAGAAGATGTTTTGATTCTTCCCAACCATCCTTTTTTCACCTGCCTAGTGAAGGTTGAGGTTTTTTGGGCTTTGTTTGTTTTTTAATCCTTCTGTTATGCACCTCTCTAACTGTGCATTGCCATACCTGGGGAGAGAGACACTTCCCAGGTGTCTTTTGGCCTCGGCTCTAACATGTCACTAGGTCCTGTTGTTAACTTAGTTGCCATAGCCAGAGCAATTCTCTGTCGACAAATCTAAGACAAATACTGTTCTTACTGATGTTTTGGCTACTCCACTGAATGGTGTGCAAACCAAAAATAGACGTTTCCCAACTACCTTTCAAGGCACTGAAGCTCCACCAAATATTTAACCTTCTCACATAACAGGGAGCCTGAATAAGAGCTTCTATGAAGAAATTGGCAATTAAAGCACTTCAGAAACTTTTCAGCCTTGACTACTCCTACTCGTTTGCTATTCTTAGTGCACTCTCTATTGCCATCAAGAATCTAGCTCAAAGCTCTGAGATTCTTCTCACTTCATCAGTATCGTAAGACTCCTTTTTTGCGTCTTTTATTTTTAGGCATACAGTTTCTGGCAATTAATGCGCAACCTCCTTTCCTGGGGAAAAGTGTGATTGTTGAGTACTGCAAAAACAGGCTGTGTTTCACGGATGTTTGAGGGTAGAGAATGAACCTTTTCCTATACTCTGCATTGCGGGCAGATTTTGCTAGTGCAGCTGATTCTGCTTGGTAGGATTATCCACACTCCTAAAATTCTGTCCTGCACTTGCTTAAATGTTTTACTGGCCTGGAGCTTAGTCTGAAACAATGACTAGGAAGCCTTTTCCGAAGCAATGAAATACGAAACAATGAACAAGTGAATAAACACAGCAGATTGCAGAATAAGAAACACTGTTTAAGGAAATGAACTTTGTTCATTTAATAAATGCTGTTTGGTTTTTTTTATAACTCGTGATTATACTCATGTAAGATACTAGCACAGAGTGATCCTGTGTAGGACAGAAAAAGGGCTGTATATATGAGCAGAAGATGGAAGAAGTAGCGGGTCTGACAAGGGAACCTCAGGAAACTCGATCCTGCCTGAATGAAAGCAGTGCTGCTGTCTGCCAAGTTCCCTTTCCTTAGCATCCGGAGCAGGTCTGAAGAGGGTACAATGATATTTATTATTGGTTAGTGTATGGTTGTTAGTAAACAAGATATAAAGAGCTTGTGATTTGAATAGTAGCCGTAGAATACCACAGACCCTGAGGAAGGAATCGCTTAATATGCTTGTATTTTACTTTTTGCAGGAACAGAATATTTTTGAACTCTTGAGAAGTAATAGTTACTCAGGAAGACAAATCAGAGGGGATTTTTTTGTGGGAACAGAAGTGGTGGTAGTTCAATGCATCATGTATGGCAAAGAGCTGACTATTTCCAGAAGACATACAGTCTCCCCCCCTCTCTTTTTTTTTTCTTCCTCCCTCCTGCTAGCAAAGAGTAGTATAACTATTCTATATTAAAGGATCAGTTTATAAATATGTGCTGACCTCTATGCCACTGGGATAGTGCAGAGAAGCAATCTTTGATTGCAATTGCTCGGTCAGTTAAAGCTTTCACCTACAGAAAACATAGCTTTGCTCTCCCAAGTCCCAGTTAATGCATGTTTTGAAGGTATTTATTCTGATTCCCTCCCTGCAGGAGCAGAGCAGAGCTTGCTAAAATGACTTCCAGATGGAGGGTGCACCCCAATCATACATGACTACATACAGGCAAGTCAGGGCAGTCCTGAGGCTGCTCTCGCTTGACCCGAGTGAGGAACAATCATCTTGGAACTCAAAGTGGAGGGGAATCGGTGTCCAATTGTCAAGGAGAAAGTTAAGTGAGAGTCACCTACTTTAACTGAAAAGTAATTAGGCAAGAACACCAGCAGATTGCAGTGGTAATTGAGAAGTCATAGAACGAACTGTTGCCATGAATTTTGACTTTTTGCAAAGTGTTACACAGAACACACCAGGTACAAACGTAATATCTGCTGTTCTTCTGACAGTCTAAGTGTTTCCTCGTGGATTAATGTTTTACCTTGAAGTGGCAGTAAATATAATTAAAAATAGGAATGGGTATATGTGGGTGTAATCCATCTGATGCTACAGAGTAAATACAGTCTGTGAAAATGAGCCTACTGGTAGGACAGCACCCCAGTTGATGATAAAAAGCTTCAGTTGTGTAGGTAGCAGAGGCCTTTGGACTGGATAACCATAATCTGAGACTGTCAATAGGAAATGAGGGAAATGCAATGGTGGGAAGAGAGTAGATTCATCCTTTGCATTTATTCAACATACTGCTCTAGTTTGGAGGGATTATTGAAAGTTTGGGATAAGGCTCCATTCTTTTTAAAGTGGTCAAAAGCTTATCCAAGGAGCACTATCAAGAGCCATAGCCTATGTTCTGGATGTTTGAAAAGCATTTTTGCATCTGTCTTTAACTGATGTGCTGGGAAGTCATGCAGAAAAGCATAGACTGATAAAAAAATAGTAGAATTAAGCTGAGCGGCGAAAAGCCAGACCTAACCTGCTGGAGTCCTTTGAAGATCTTACTACAAAGATACAGTGGGTGTTAGT
>VYZW01030826.1:0-13136 GCA_013401315.1 Balaeniceps rex | reverse complement strand
CCTTATAAAACAAGCAAAATAAAATTTGAGTGTCGAATGCTGCAAAGGTAGTTGGTTTGAGTAATCCTTGTTTGTTGAGAGAGAGAGGCTTAAAGGTGTGTTTAGAGTGAACTTTTAGGTAAATTGTTCTGTGGCAGGCCTTGGTAATGTTTTTCCAAGTGTCCTTCAACATACTCAGAAAAAGTTCTTTAAGAATTGTATTGCTAACATGAGTGTATCCTGCATCAGCAAGAGCCAACAGATTCATCTTTGGTCCTTCTTTCTCTTTTCTGTCCTAAGTATCTTGCCACTGCCTTGGAGCATAAGGCAGGAGGGACAACTAGCTCAGCTCCTGAAGCAGTTCATAAGTTTCAAGTCCCATGATAACCATATATACAGATTTAATTCAGAGTGAAACAGAGAGCATTTCGTTGAGGTCTACCAGGAGTTACAGCTTCTCAGATAAACTTTGGGGCCTTTAGTACAAAAGGCAAAAAGCTTCAGAGGTTTCAACAATGTATTGGGGGAAGTTCATAGAAGTAAGAGTGAAAAATATGCAGTACTAAGTGACTTTATATTAATACATAGGTATTGGAGCTCTCGGTGATACTTTTGCAAAGGGATGTTTCATGCAATCTGCTTTGAACAGGAGTCCTAATACTTGAATCTTGATGCATGGACTCATTGTATAGCTGAGTACCCAAGAACGGGATTTACACAGAGCCACAAACTGGTCTGAAGGCAGCCTAAGCGAGGCTGCAGGAGGTGCTGAGGAAAGGGTTGGGGCCTCATAGTTAAGTGGTTTTCTCTGCTGCCATAGTTTACAATATTTCTCCTCTTCTGCNAAAAAAAAGAGTAATCCCACTGGGAACAATAAGAATGTGCATGAAATGGTAATCAGAATAATAATTTGAATAATTTTGAGCATTAATTTGATTACAGTAGCATCTGAATTCAGCGTAGATCTTTTTAGTTCCAGATTTCAGCAGTTTCTATCCAAGTCTGAATTTTCATGGGTGATCATACTTAAAACTAGACTTTAAATGTTACATAGTTCTTCCACTAATATTAGAAAAGCTGTAACTGTCCTTATCATAAAATCCATTCTTGAACAATTTGAGGAACTGTCAGTTTCTTGATAGCAATGGTGTTATCTTTGCTGGTGATCGAGATGCATGATTGTCAGTCGCATAATAGGCTTTTTGTGTGCTGTTGTTATTGTTGTGCACAGACCTGACTGAACTAAAGCTGAGATCAGTGGTCTCAGTTGAAATAACTGATTCTATGAATTTGGCACAAAACGTTTTCCTGAAACACAGTACATACTTCAACTTACTTTAAGACTTTAGTGTGTCTACATACTTTTTCCAGGATTATATTGTGGATTTACCACAATCCCTATGAGCAGGGCAATGGGAGGTGATTTTACACTGGAGTTTATTTCAGTGTTAATGCCCGAGGTGATGCACAGCAAGGAGCAAATTATTTTGCGCTCAGGGTTATCTGTCAGAAGCAGCCTTAGGTGTGCTGCAGTGCAAAGAGGAGATGTAATTCCTCTGTCTCTAAAAATGCACCTTCCAGCAGGAAGGCCTGCAGTGGTGGTGCTCTTGTTTCTTTTGCTGGAGGACCCCCTATGCCACGTGTAGTCAAAGTGGGAGAAAACTGTGAAGATGCAGTGTGTATGTGTGGGATATAGCCAAATGAAGGCCACATGGAGGAAGTGTCACACTGAGCACAGGATATATTTTATGCTTGAAAAAGTATGCATCCCCTGTTCTGTCTGATATGTTAAAGAAGGGAGAGAGGAAACAGTCTTCTGAGCTTGCCCTCATGCTCTTGCCCAGGTAGCCAGTAAGGTGTGCTGGCCTCCTCATTTTCCAGTCAAAATAAGAAAATGGGGCATCATTTAGCTCTGTAACTCCACATTGCAGCAATCAAGTTGCTACTTGGCTAAAAAGGAATAATTTGTATATTAGTAGCTTTATCTCTTTCCTAGGGATCTTCTACAAATGTCTTCTAGCTCAGAAGTGGTCATCAGGTAGGCAGGTTCAGAAGGTACAACTTGGTGTCCGATAGCTGCTTTTCTTAATTTTTCTTGTCAATGCAATAGGCTTTTTTTCTTTATTTTTATAGGGGAAAAAAATAGGAATTAACATATTTTAGCTCGAGGAAGATTTTATGGTTTTTTGATGTTTGGGCTCTCCCAGCATTTTTGTGAGCAGCTACTGCTTGGGGTTCATTCTCAGCCTGCCCAAGTGAGCTGCAATGAACACTATATTTAAATAAAAAAAAAACCCTTGTCTCCCTACTTACCCCTTCTTTGGGAATACGTACTTTATGTTGAAGTTTGGCTTTTTTGCCAATATGGATAACCAAAAACATGCTAAACTTAATTCACAGTGGTGGAAAACTCTGCTCTATAAGTCACCCACCTAACTGGGGAGGACTGGAGGGATTAGGTGCAGGACGTGGCTTGAGATGGGGCTGGGGTTGTGTTACATATGTGCACTTTCATTTCTGAAAGCCTGGGTCTGCTCATTGAAAGTACTCATTAAAAACAAACAAAAAAGCTAATTAACATTCTCGTGCTTTAATTCCACCCCCCCACAACTCTCCAACTCATGAGTAGCCTTAAATGTGCAAAATCTGAGCATACAGATTTATAAGCCTGTTTTCCAGCATTCAGTTACAGATGCTTTTAGATTAATGCAACACCATTGCAAAAGTACATGTTGCAGCGCTCTTACAGTGAGCGTGGCCTGGGGACAGAGGCTTGGGCGGCAAGAGTAAAGTACTTGTTCTGTAGTTCAAAAAAATTGCCATTAGCTGCAAAACAGCTGTTACTATTCTGAGCAAATAAACTTAAAATGCCGTGCCAGCTTCTCTTTTACATTGTTTTTCACTGCTAATTGATACTCCATAGATGAAACTGAAGCGCAAGAGTTGTATACTGAGGAGCTTACCATTGATAGCTGTACCCATGTTTCTGTGCCCTGAGACCTGAATGTGTTGGCCCACATTTCAGATAGCTGGTATGCTCTGCCTGGTTGCTCTTCTGCAGAAATGAGATCTAGGAGAGGATACCACTGAAATCTGAGTGGAGTAAAGGGGGCCTCCAGAGCTGCATGGCTCTATATTCTGACCAGAAGCAAATAGCCTGTGTTTAGATTTTGTGATAAGTTGCACCTACTCTGCCCCTTACAGTTTGTGGTAATATCAGGAATTGAATCGGATGCATTTCCCAGAGTGTTACTAATTCAAACATGCACATACATTTTATTAAATAAGGAGAAAGTATGGCAAAATTAAGCACAAAAAGAAAAAGGGGGGAAAAAAAAGCTGCCTGATTCTTAGATACCATTGTAAAAGATGCCATAGAAATTAGATACAGATATTGAGTTTAATGTAATACGGGCCTTTGTAATATAATTAGATAAGCTTTGCTATGATTTGTTTTGTAAATGGAACTATGGGGGGACTTTTAAAAAAAAAAAAAAGTACTTAAGTCAGCATAAGATATAAAAGCAATTTCCTTTAAACTGGAAAAACAAGAAATCGCAGCACTGTGCATTCAGTCCACATAATAAATCATATCATACTGAATGCTCCAGATCTGAGAGGTGACATTGAGCACTGGAGACTTTCCAGGAATCAGCAGTAGCTAAATGGTGCAAATGGGCAAGATATCAGTCTTTTGTTTCTTGTCCAGTTTAAGGGTAGTCCCTTGGAAATAAGAAAATAACAGGATTTCCCTGGCCTGTGTTGGATCTCCAGTATTCATCTAAACACAAAGAAAACAGCGATATTTTTCAGTTAAACCCCCCAAAAAGGAAAGAAAAATAGTATCTGGAAACAGTATTGCTCAAATTCTGCCAATTTTAATTGTAGAAGAAGGCCTGTTTTGAAGCAGTATGATGTGAAGCAAAGGAATGAGCTCAGTGAACATGAAGACATTGAGTCTGCGGTCTTTGAAGCATATGGCTCTTACTGTTGTATTTTACCTTCTAACTGGTGCTGCCTGTCCAGTTTCAATTTTGCACCTTTTATAAATTGATCAGTGCGTCATGGGAGGTTTGGATTGGATATTAGGAAAAATTTCTTTACTGAAAGGCTGGTCAAGCATTGGAACAGGCTGCCCAGAGAGGTGATGGAGTCACCATCCCTGGAGGTGTTCAAAAAACATGTAGCCATGGCACAGGGTTTAGTAGGTATGATGGTGTTGCGTTGATGGTTGGACTAGATGATGTTAGAGGTCTTTTCCAACCTTAATGATTCTATGATTTTATTCCTTTCTCCAGTGTTTGAGTATGGTCCATGTGAAGCAGATGACTGCTGCTTCTTGGAGACTCACTGGAACAAGCTTTGCCCTAGGTTTCCACTGATGGCTCTGTTCCTGCAAGCACAGGAGAGGGTCTTGCGGCACTCTGCCAGCCTCTGGTGGGAGGTGTATGGAGCTGGCCGCGCTTGCTGGTGTTTCCATGACCCTCCTGTGCTGGCGATGCTTTGGGCCTGAAGGGCTGCACTTCCAGCCACCAGCGTTGCTTCAGCAGTGCTTGCCGTCCCCTCCCTTGGCAATGTATCTATGGGTTTGCAAGCCTCTGATCTAAGTCCTGGCTGTGCTGGGAAGTGGCGATGCTTCTGGAAGTGTTGGCATGGCACAGCAAGCCATGGTATTTTAACTGCTATGCCATTTAGGTCTGCTACAGAAGGAATTAAACATTAGTTGAAGTGTCAACTAGTGCCTGAAACCTTGTCTGTCTTAACTCACACCAGGAGTTGCCCTGCTGGGAGCAATGCTGGGGAAGAAGTGTTCAACATAAGTTTACTTGTGATCTTGTTTGTGTCTTTCACAAAGTTCAGAACAAGCTATACTTTGTAAAAAGTACGTTCATTTGCTGGGAAAACTAGTGCAAAAAATGATGCATACTTGAACAGAAGAGCTGGTATTTATAGCATAAAGAATATTTAATATTTGGATCAGAGCAAAAATGTGGTAGGGTTTTTTGTTGTGTCTTTGGGTTTGTGTGGGTTGTTTGGTTTTTTGTTGTTTTTTTTTCCCACCTCAAAGCACAACCTCTTTTTGCTGGAGTACTCTTTAGGTCACACAAAAGTGGGAATATTTAAACCTGTTTAAAGCTTCCTGCATGAATATATCATATCATTTTAAAACAGACTGTGTCCTGTAAACTAGCAGTCATAGTCTAGCCTGAAAAACGTATATCTGAATGTAAACTAGCAGTCATAGTCTAGTCTGAAGAACGTATATCTGAACTCAGCTGGGTATCCTTGCAGGATTTTGAACTAGTTTAATTCTACTGGTGTAAAATTATACCATTTAGTTCCTCCAGTGAAATGTCTATCCAAGTGTAAAATCACACCTGTAATTAGGCTATAAGTAGCAGGTGTATCAATGCTGGTGTAGATCAAGAAGGCAGTTTTGAAACAAATCTCCTCCTGGTCCCAGCTCCCATGAGTTGGCTGGTGTCATGTGGCAGCCTTGGAAAGTCCGGATGTCCCATACCTGAGGGGAGGTTACTGAGAAGGCAGAGCCAGGCTTGCTGTGGAGGTACACAGAGGCAGGATGAGAGACAACGGTCATGAACCGAAACAGGGGAGGGCCCAACTTGCCAAAGGGAAGAAAAATTAAAACTTAAAAAAAAAAAAAAAAATCTGTCACTCTGACTGCAGTCAAGGCCTGGACCAGGTTGCCTGGAAAAGCTGTGCTGTCTCCATCGTTGGAGGCTTTCAAGACCCAGCTGGACAAAGCCCTGAGCACCCTGGTCTGTGATCCTGGGTGCTGGGCTCATCTCAGATTAAACTAAACCAAAGGGTGTGCTCTGGGAGCATCTAACATGCTCCACCCATTAGGGGCTGTTCTTACCAGGGTCTTCAGAGGAGATTTGAAAGAGGCCAGAGGAGCATGGGTGGAGTACAGGGGCATAGACAGTATTTCTGGGTATGGAGAGCAGAACAGGAGAGAGTGCCGACTTGTTTGTGAAAGACAGACCTTGAGATCACTCAAGTATAACACAATGAAGAACACTGTACATCTCATGCCTGTGACACTACTTGATCCCCAGGGCACACTGCTTTCCTAAACTGAGCAATTGTTTTCAAACACAGATTAATAAAACTCTTAAAATTTTTCCTTTATCACCTTCCTTCTCATACGCACTTAATTATGTTGGGCACCTGCTCCCAAGCTAGAAAAATCATCATCTTATATGTTCTATCTTACTTAAAGGGAAGAACTTAGGTATGCAGATTACTTCCTCAGCAAGCAGTTCTTCACAACATAAGCACATTTACTGACAATTTAGCTGACCTTTCCTTTCTGGGCCCCGATAGTCACGTAACTTCTGTTTGCTTTCATGAGCACATGTTGCATCTGTCATGCTCCTGTCCTGGGTTTAGTCTGAATGGTTACAGAAAGAACTAGTATATGTATTTCTGCGGTACAGACTTCTGTGGTGTTTTGGTTTAGAGTTTCTGCACCGGTATTGTTCGTAGTTGCATTGTGAAGGTTCAGAGTGCTGAGCATCTCTACAAAGCATTCTTGCATCTGAGTGACATTTAGCACAAGTCACAGGAAAGCTTCCAGTGTCCTTGGTATCTCATCTGGTATTGTCAAGCTTGTTCCCAGAATCACAGATATCTGAATTTCCAGTGATGTGCTTTTTCCATTTCACTGACCAATAGTGTTCTTTGGTGGGGTTTTTCCCCATAGTGTATCCACGCTTCAACATTCTCTGGAGCAGATAAATACTGAAGGCTAAATAAAATAATTACTGCTGTTGGTGGAAGATCAGAATTAGTTTTTGCAACTACATTGCAAATATTTTGAGGAACATGGTGGGAGCTCTCCTTTTCTCAAAATGGCTGCCCTATATACAAGATTTCTAGTCCAAGAGACAGTTAAGAAATCTAGCTTTTCAGGTTCACAAATTAGATTTAACATGTACACATCATTACTTCTATGAAATGCTTTCAAATTGCCCTGATTACAAAATACTTCTTGTAATCAGATCAAGTTGAACAGGAAATCCCAACTAAGTGCAGTATCTCATGAGTAATTGCTGTACGAATACTTTAAATAAATTGTGAGCAATTTATTATGCAGTGACTTTAGCTAATGTTATTAGGATGCTTAATTGACTTTTCTGTGTGTCAGGTTTAGCCACAATGCTGAAATATGAAGGGAAGAAAACATCTGTACTGAAATTGAGATGCAGTACTTCATTTGCATTGAGGCATGAGTGACAATTTTTCTTTCATAGATCTGTAAGCATTGATTAAAAATGAAGGAGGAGGAGGTTGGGAAAAAAAGCTGGAATCAAAAAAGTTGAGGACTTTTTGAAAATACCTGTTTGGATATGTGGAGAAAAAGATTTGGGGGGTGGGATGGGGAGTACATGCAAGAGGAGGGGAGTATCTGTAGACATGGAATTTTTTTTTTTTCTTGAACAGTGGTCTCTATCCTGGTGGGAAGTAAATGTCATTATGGTTTTTTTAAAATTATTTTTCTCCTCCTCTGATAAAGCCTTTAAAAGTTTTGAATTTGCCTCCATGTGGCATGAGGAAATTTCACAGGTGGCTTCCACCCTCCCTCCAAGCATTTGTAGAACACAAGCTTGTTTCCTGCCTGGTTCCACTGAAGTGTCCCAAAGATTTCTGTTGGGTTGGGTTTGGGTTGGGGCGGGGGGGAATGGGGTTTTTTTTGTGGGTTTTTTACTACACTCTAGGTTGAGTTCACTGTGATGGGAAAATCAGCTTTTTTGGTTTGTGTGTAAGAGTTCTGTAGTACATCTTCAATGACATTGTCAGCACCTGGAGACAATGTTGCACACTGAGAAGTTGATGTAATGTCATCGTGCTTTCTGTGTCATTTTGGTTTAGTTGTTGAATTTACATCTAATTCATCACTTGAATGTTTAGTCATATATACTGATTTATATTAGTTATGTATTTTGTTAACAAACTAGATTGCTTTCATCTGATCTAATACAGGAATATTTGTCCAAAGATAAGGACAAAGCCACAAGCCAGTGCACATATGCTACAGCTATGCAAAGATAACGTACTTCTATGACATGAAATCAGTAATGTCATTTTAGATAATTTTGTAGTCTTTTAATGTCAGCATTAATGTATGTTCAAAGACTATCTTAATTTAAAACACTACAATATCCACATAAAAGGGAGCCACTTTGATTCAACCGTTGGTGTTTAAGGCAGAAGAGAAAAGAAAGCCTATAGAATTTTTCAAGCTTTTCATTAAATCAGTTTATTTTAAACTTCAAATTACACGTTTTATTTCAATATCATTGCAATGTGAATCTTTCACATAACATTAACAGGCACTGCAACTTGTTCTACAAGGTAGCACAGCAGTTATTTACATAAAACATGAAGATAAAATCAAGGGACTTCTCTTACATTTGCTGTCCTGTTTTAAATTATTTCCATTTTAAAAACAAAAGCAAAATATATGTTGAGAATTGCTGTAAGTGAGGGGAAAAAAACTCTTTTAACACCCCCCAGTCCCTCCCCCATTAAGACTATTGATGAGAAACTATTTGGAATATGCATGAGTATTGCTGAGGAATTGCATCAGAGAAAGATTTAATAATTAATGCACGGGAATTATTTATTTCCCTAATATATTGTAAAGCTTCATCATTTCAGTAATGAAAAACAGTCTTGATGGTTCTGGAGCACTGAAAACACAAAGGAAGATTAAAACAGTCACTGAGGCTTGTTTATCACTTGAATATGTGGGTTTAATATTTTTAAATTAAATGTTAAAGCTTTTTTTATATATATTCAATAACTACCTATTGTTGAACATGTGAACATTTGTTAGATTTCAGTGGGAACTTACAGAATTATTGATCAAAGTGAATTTTTTTTTTCTTTCATTGGGAGATGGTTCCTTTCATAAAAAGTATCTGCTAGAAAATACTGTCCCTCATTTGGCATGCACTATTGTCTAGCTCACACATATATGACTTGTTTTAACAGAAATATAATTTCAAATGTCTATTAGATATTTCTTTTTCACAATTCAGCCACTTATTCCAATGTTCATGTTCTGCTTTTGGTTTTCTCCTTCTGCAGTGTAGTGCTTTTGCTTGTCTTCGTTTTGTGTTATTGATATGGGGCTGTTTCATAAATTTATCAAGCTCACTTCTAATTCTAATCTTGTTCTCTAAACTGCTTGCTGCTCCTCCAATCCAAAGCCATCTACAAATTTTAGATGCCTTCTCCAATTCTATCAGAGTAGCTGCTGAAAATATTGAATGCACCCAAGCCCAGGAAGGACTTCTCCACAGGGATCCTACTTAAAACATGTTCTTGGTTTGTGCTGCATGATTAATAGCTACTTTTTTAGGTAAATGTTCTCAACCAATTGATCAATCTAATAGTGATTTAAGGGAACAATGTCAACAGGCTTAATAAAACACAACACTTGATGTCACCTTTTCTGCTCCCATTCTCCTTTCTTTCTGCCCTGCTCTCCAACCCATGAGGTCAAGAAGGAAATTAAATTGATTGGACTTAACCTTGTTCTTGACAAGTCTGTGACACTTGGGGGTTGGGGTGGAGGAAAGGTGGCATACAGCTGTTTGTTTAATAATTTAATATCATTCCAGGCAATCAAGTTGATTTGTCTGTAAGTCTTTTTCTTCCCACTTTTTAAAGACTAGACACTATTTGTTTTTTTCCCCCACAAATAACACTTGCTGTTTTTTCCACATTTTTTCCAGCTTATTCCTAAATAATACTGGGGTAAGTATTATCATCCTGTTGACGTGAATAAAACTAACTTAACTAAATATTTCTTGACCTATTCTTTCTGTATTTTGACCTGTATTCCTCCTCCATTGTTAAAGCTAATTTAAGAACTTAGTTATAACTAATTTTTTTATGATGAGAAGTTTTTGAAGAAGTCTCTTTGTAGGCTCTCCTTCCCCCTTGATTAATGGACCTGTTAATTAACTGAGATAATGGTCTTCCTCTTGTTGCTGGTGTACTTAGAGAATCCTCACTAATTGTAAGTTATTTTGCCTCTTTACATTTCTGACTTTACCTGTTTTTTCCTTCATATGAATGGTGAGCTATATGGTTTTGCCTCCATGTTTTCTATGATTTCCTTCTGGGTTTTAAGTCTTTCAGGTGTCTTGTTGCTCTTTATTAGTGCAGTTGTTTGCTGTGCTTTTATTATGCTCTCTTCCAATAACTACAGTTCTCCTGAACATCTTTATCCCTAAAGCTGTCTTTCTAAGAAGTTTCTAACAGTTTGCTGCAGTTTTTTTTTTTAAATAAACTATAATTGTCCTTATTTTGTGTTTACTTTCTCACTGATAAATCCTGGAGCACCTGCTCAAGCTTTCTTTCAGGATTATACTTAGTTTCTAGCTTTTCAGACATTTTCCTACTGGACAATGCATTAAAGGCATGATGTGGTGGTGTCTGACTACAAAAGAGACATGGACATATTGGAGAGAGTACAATGAAGGACCTTGAAAATTAAGGGACTAGAGCATCTCTCCTATGAGAAAAGGCTGAGAGAGCTGGGACTGTTCAGCCAGGAGAGGAGAGGGCTCAGAGGGGGATCTCATCAATGTATATAAATAACTGAACAGAGGGCGTAAGGAAGATGGAGCCTGGCTGTTTTCAGTGGTGCCCAGTGACAGGACCAGAGGCAATGGGCACAAACTGAAACACAGAAGGTTCTCTCTGAACATCAGGAAACACTTTTTCACTGTAAGGGTGACCAGAAAGGTTGTAGAGATATATCCTTGGAGATATTCAAAACCCAGCTGAGCATGGTCCTAGGCAACTGGCTCTAGGTGGCCCTGCTTGAGAAGGGGGGTTGGACCAGATGACCTCTGGAGGTCTCTTCTAACCTCAGCCCTTCTGCGATTTTGTGATGGCTTGACACTTCAAGATTGTGGCACATTCTTGTGCTCTTAAGGCTGTGATTGTCACTCACTGCAAACACTTCTGAAGTACTATGGTTTAGTATAATACTTCAGAGACTAGTATGTGATGAAACTACAGCAGTTTTGGGGATTAACAGGCATGTTTGGGGTAGAGATAATATGTCAGGGAGCACTGATACTGTCATCTCAACGGTTATGTCTGGATTTTCTTTCTTTAGAGAATTTTGTTGTTGGGTTTTTGGTCGTTTGGGTTTTGGTGTTTTGGTTTTTTTTAATTGTCACAAAAAATATCTGTATGGTTTGAGTCTGAGCTCAGCAGATCTGGTCAGACTTCTTTCAGGAACACAGGCTTGAGAGGACATTTTTGGTCATCAAGTCCAGCCACTATCATAGACATCACATCAAAGATCTCTCCTCATAAGCAGTCATCTTTCCTCCATACCCCTTCAGTTGGAGAGAAGCAGCAGGCAACTGTTTCATTGACAACTGTTAGCAACAAAGACAGTGTTTCTGTCTTATCCTAACTTCAGTTATTTATAGAAGATCGGAATTAGTCATTTGGAGTGGCATCAAATGTGACTCTGTCATAGCAAGAGTTTTTGTGTAGCACTGTTCCAGGACCTATTTTCTCTCCTCTTCTGCTTGCTATATGTGGCATCCCGAAATGTAATGATACTTCTTGCTGATATCCCTTCTAAATGTAGCGTATTGTCAAGTAAGTGTCCATCTATCTCAAGAATCCTGGGGTTCATTTGGTTTATCTTTTTGGTCTGTCCAATTGACAGTCAATCAAAGCAACTTCATTCTAAGTCCCGGAAAGCTCTTACTTGTCGACTTCAAGCTAACATCACTCAGGGAACAGTTTTTTTCTGTTTTCTGATGAACTGACAACAAATTCACTTGGAAGGGTGACGTTAGATCAGCAGTTTCCTTCTTTGTAATTCCATTTCAGTTGAATTGATTTTAAGACTGATCATACATACTCTAGACATGGTTTTTTCTAGGTAGCTTAGATGGCCTGTTGTGGTTTTCAGAGCACCACTCTAACAGACAGAATTTTATAGTTCTGCTCGTGTGTTTGCAGAAATGAAGCTCATCTAGACTTCAAACAACTTGTATTTAATTTTTTCTTTAAAACTATGAATGTTCTCTCTTAGGCAGTCCATGATGTCCTCGAAAACATAAGATGTAGGCAGTCATGATGATGGAAGTTATGCCCTGTGGCACTGCAAGAATCCCAGTGGTATTTACCATTAGCTTTAGCTTGTTTTGGATGAAGCAGTATAATTGCTCACTGGCTGGAACAGCTGTAATCGTATTACACCTATGCTGCCTATAACCTGGCAGATTGACTTTGAACTGACACTGCTTTTAAAGCATTTACTGCTGTAGGTAGCAGGTCCTGACTTTGTTTGAGACCTCCTTGGGCCATGTCCTGAAGGATACGTATATTCACATGCCATCTACATTTTCATGATTGTACTGTAGTGCCTTGGGTCAGCAAGTGAGAAGGTTTTTGCTGTCATGGCCTCAGTACATCTGTGCTCTTCTTCATTCTCTCTCAACTTTAAGATTCTTTTTGGTGTGAACACCAAAGCCCACACTTGCTGCCTTTTTTTATTCTATCATCAGCTGTTGTCTTTCTGTATCCAGACTTTAAATTTTCTTTTTTTTTTTTTTTTTTGTTCAAGGTGTGAAGAGGTTGAAGGAGAGGGTGAGAAATATCTCCTTAATGTGATGTTAAGGTAACCTCTCATAAAACAAAAGTTAGGAAATGCAAATGCTTCCCATTGTAAAGTTGTTTGGGCAACGTTGGACATGAAATACGACCACTTCATCTACTCTTATATAAATGGGTTAACTTTTCTTAATGGATGTTTAACTTTTGTCATTTCGTAGGTAAAAATCATTCAATCCTTAGGGCAGAATGTCCCCCATACTGCAAAAAATGTTGAAATATTTCTATTGCGTGTATGTAAACAACACAGTTCGCTTATAGAATTTTTATTTTTATTTTTTTAAATAAAGGAAATAACGCCTCTGCTGGGGGGAGGGGGAACCTGCATATGCCAAGCATTTCAATGGTCTCAGAATAGACCTGGGAGACTACATTTGGTTTAGAGGAGAAGACTAAGGAAACGCTCTCATGCTACTGTTTATTGCTCAACAGTAGCATAGTGTCGTGGTTTAGCCCCAGTCGGCAACTAAGCA